>JAQGAS010000194.1:0-79941 GCA_034686365.1 Pachymerium ferrugineum | reverse complement strand
CTTGATGTTGGGCATTTTCTTCGCTTATTAGCGAACCAAGAATGAGACACGTGCTGCTTATACGAGGAGCAAAATTTTTACATGCGATGTTGTTCGTCACGAACAGTTGAAATGGACTCGTTCATGAATTGAAGTAGACCAGACCAGAAGCGACTAGTGGCGCCACTTTAGAGCAACTGTTGGAGACATTCGAAAGTATGTAACCCTGAGAAATGGCGCTACCCAACATGTCGAATCCATGTGGAAAAGAGTAATTTAAATATCTTGAAAACAAAAATTTTTGTGTAAGACTTTTACGTGAATATCCAGTATAGTTATTTTATAGCATCAATATTGTTTATTTTCAGAATAGAAATATTTGCTTTTGTGATTTGATCATCTCGTAATGAAAAGCCTATTTTCTAAAAGAACATTCAAATACGGATTGCCATTTGTTATTCTAGTTGTAGGAGCGCCATTCGGTTTGACGGAATTCACATCACTGAGATACAGATTCAGACAACAACATACTCTTACTCCCGAAGAAGCCAAAGAAATTATGACTATTAAAAAACCCGAACCGGTGACATTAGAAGGAGAATTTGAAAAAGTTAAAGAATTGAATATCTCCAACTGGGAAAATAAAAGAATACCAAGGCCGTACGACGAAAGTGAAGATGTGTAATAACCTTTAATGTCAATAAAAGTTCTTACTTAAAAAACAAAAACCCTAGCATTTTAATAGAAATTTAAGTGTTTATTTCAGCCAATTATTACAACATAAAAATAACAAATAGAAGATATTCTTTTCTAACTTGAGATAATTAAAAAAAAAAAAGATATTCTTTTCTAACTTGAATAATAATTAAAAAAAAAAAATGTAAGTGGCATGGCTGCATTAATCAAATTTAATGGAGTGGACTTCAGTAGTGATGAATCCTCCGCGGTAATTTCCACGTTTCTTTTTGGTTTTCTCGTGTCTGAAGTTTTTTCCTTTGACCCACTTCAAATCTTTATTGGCTTTCTCACCCCAAGACCCTCTAGCTCCCTTCTGTAACATACGAAAGAAAAAATACTGAGTATTTCTATCAAAACATTTATTTCATTTCAATCCAATGTTTTAAAAATATTTATACATTGCATTAACACATATTTCTCCATTAATCATCGAATCTCATATGATTACCCTTCTTTTCGTTCCCATCGAACGATTTATTAAACCCACCACGACCTCCTCTAAACCCTCCTCCTCCTCTGTCTCCACCCCCTCGTCCAAATCCTCCTCTGTCTCCACCTCTTCCACCCCGGAACCCTCCTCTATCTCCACCACGTCCGCCTCGGAATCCTCCTCCTCTGTCCCCACCACGTCCTCTAAAACCTCCTCTATCCCCATCCCCTCTAAAACCAAATCCTCGACGCGCTACACCACGACCACCACCAAAGCTTCCATCTTGTTCTCCATCTCCGAAACTACGCCTTTCCCCGCCTCGGCCTCCTCTAAATCCACCTCTTCCTCGTCCCCTCCCACCGTCTTGGAATCCACCTCGACCTTGTCCAAAAGATTTCTGCGAGTAAAAACAATCATCAGCTACTTAACCCGTCCAATAACTCCACTATTGTTTGTCTTAATGTACTCCACGACGTTATAATGTTATACGCACCTTCGCGTCAAACGAATTGTCCTTTAACTTCTCATCAACTTCTATCGCGTCATTTGGCACTCGCCTAAACGATTCATTCTAACAAAAAAAAAAAAAAAAAAAAAAAACAGTTTAGTAAGAATTAGTCATTTTAAATTCCCATTTTTTCTGAAATGCTCAAACAGTGTAATTTGACTCTTTCATTAAAAGTTAGATATGTAATATATCAACAACCTTTTTATTGCCAGTGTTTAGAGTCGCATCGTCGACTTTTAGTTTCTTCGTCTACAAAATAAATATACCATTAGAAATTAGTTTTTATAAAAAAAAATAAGTCTTAAAGTTACTGGGATATAATCAGTTCCCATAAATACTTTAGGTTTTTCATCCTCATCTTCACTGCTGGAACTTTCGCTTGAACTTGACTCCTTTTTTTTCGCTGCTGGTGTGCTAGCTTTTTTGGGCTTTGAATCTTCAAAGTCCGAATCAGAGGCCATGCCCCTTTTCTTCGGTGTCTTTGCCCCGGTGTATGGGGCTGGTTTCTTTTCTTCATCATCATCATCCGATGATTCAGAACTGGATGATTCTTTTTTTGAAACCGCTTTCTTTGCTGGTGTTTGCATGGGTTTGTTGGCATTTTCATCTTCATCTGAAGAATCATCATCTGAGGAACTTGATTGTTGTTTAACTAATTGTTTCGGTGTTTGTTTGGGTAAAGGTTTATCATCTTCATCAGAGCTATCTTCGGATGAACTTTGTTTTTTCTTTGGTGGGACAGTTTTCTTCTGCGGGGGTGACATCACTTTTGTTGGTTCAGAAGACGACTCTGAAGTGTCGTAGGTGACCACCTGATGTACTGGTGTTGTCTTCGGGATTACTTTAGTGGTTTTCTTCGGTTTAGAATCCTCTTCAGAATCGCTCGATTCTGAACTAGAGGCTTTTTTAGGCGTAATTTTCTTTATTGTCTGTTTGGAATTAGGTGTTTTTTTTGGTGGTTCATCTTCCGAACTTTCTGAAGTTGATTCTTTTTGAGCCGGTTTCTTTGCCGGAGTTTTCGCTGTTGTTTGTTTGGAAATGATTTTTTTCTGTGGTTCTTCATCCGAATCACTTGATTCTTCAGAGGATGATTCTTTTTTTGTAGTTTGTTGCGCCGGTTTCTTTTTCGGAGTTGGCTTCTTTTGAGGTTTATCGTCAGAATCACTTTCGCTGTCTGACGAACTAGAATCTTTCTTTGCTGGTGTTTTCTTTGCAGGTGTTAGTTTTGGTAGTGGTTTAGCGGGTGTTTTTTTGGAAGCCGGTTTCTCGTCAGAATCGCTTGAATCATCCGAACTTGATTCTCGTTTTTTCGGCGTCTGTTTTGCTGCAGGTGTTTGTTTTGGTTGTTGTTTAGCAGGTGTTTTTTTGGGAGCTGGTTTCTCGTCAGAATCGCTCGAATCATCCGAACTTGATTCTCGTTTTTTCGGCGTTTGTTTTGCTGCAGGTGTTTGTTTTGGTTTAGCAGGTGTTTTCTTGGACGCTGGTTTCTCGTCAGAATCACTTGAATCATCGGAACTTGATTCTTGTTTTTTCTGCGTCTGTTTTCCTGCAGGTGTAGTTGGTTTAGAAGCGGCTTTAATTGGCTTCTTTTCTTCTTCATCCGAATCACTGGAACTATCATCTGAAGATTCTTTCTTCTTGGGTACAACTTTCTTTTGTACACTGCTGTTTGCTGGTTTTTGTTTCATTTTTTCGTCAGATGAACTTTCCGACTCTGAACTTGACTTCTTCTGAAATGTAATTTTTTTTCATTAAATTAAATTGTTTTGTTGTTATAAAATCCCGTGCTATAAACCTTCTTGGCAGGGGCCGTTTCTTCGTCATCCGTGTCACTTTCGGATGAAAACGGTGGATTTACCACTGGAGTCTTTTAGTTTAAAAGAAATTATTAGCACTAGTTCAATGATAAATTTTTGTTTTATTTACTTGTTTTCCTTTAGCATTTTGTTTGTTAGCTACGCCATTGGGTACTGCCTTTTTAGTACCCTCGTCATCAGAGTCTGAATCAAAAACCAAATAGATAAATTGTTTACCCCCGCGTAATTAATTTTAAAGTACCTGAACTAGAATCAGTATACGAATCCTTTCTACATCTTTTTGCAGCAGGTTCTTTTGCAGATGTTATGGATAATTTTCGCTTAGGGTGTGAACTTAAGTAAAAATTTCGAGTTATAAATTACAACTAAAAATTAACACTATTTTATCGTACCTTTGGTAATGTACAACAACCTCAGTTAGAGAAGGCGAACCTTGGGCTAATGTATCCTGAAAAGAAAATTTCGAATATGTCATTCTGACCATGCCGCGTGGAGTTAGGCCTAATTTCGAAGCCACATGATATTTAAAGTATGCCGGTTTCACGGCAAAAATAGTTTACTTACTATGGTAATTGCATTTTTCAATACATCGGCAGCTGCCTTGCAACGTGATTTTAAGAAACTGTAAACCAATGATAGCGCTGTTTTGTCCTCTGAAGACATTTTTACCGCAACGTGTGTAAAGTGTAATACGTTCGAACCACACAAGACAAGGTCTCGCGCTAGTCGGAAGTAGTTTTCAAACTTGCACAGGATTGGTTGATAAGGTCATGTGGTAATTTAGGCGCTACGGAAGCTGTATTTGAATTGTAACATCTTAAACATTGCCAATATTTGTCATAATAAGTATAGTAAAGATTAATTATTGATTAAAAGACCAATAAATCTCTTTTACGGCGTGTTTCTCGGCGTGTTTGCCTTCCCCTCGACTATTATAGTATGTCCTCTTTTTGGGTAGTGTGCGCTAACATATGCGAACACATGACTTTCAGATAGTAAAGGGTAGAGTCAGTTTTATAACCATACCGTCTTACTTACAGCTGGAGGAGTATTGAAATATACGAAATGATTCGGAAGCCATAGATGTAAACAGATGAAAATTTTTTTATTAATATTTTTTGTTATATTATATGCTGTATATATTAAAAATAAAATTATAAATAAATTTTTTGCCCTCATCGACCACGTTTTCTGAGTGTACGCTACTTTAATTTCGTTTTTGATTGAATCACATCCTTAAATAAAAAAATCATTTAATTTATATTACTTTTTTTATCCTCCTTCTTCTAATTTTCATTTGAGCAAGTAAACAAGAGTAACAAGATGCAATTAGTGAGACAATAATTTTTTCAATACACATTATATAGCAGCCCATAAATTTTTCAATTTTTATATAAAAATTCAAACAGAAATTACCAAAACAAAAAAAAAAATCTCAGAACAATAAAAATGTTCATTACATCGAAAACAAAATTTATTTAACCAAACATTAATCAATTTGGATGAAGATGAAAATTTCAGTGTAATTTAAAAATATTAAAAATATAAACTCTTTGACAAAAAAATTAAAGTAAACTTTTTCAATCATCTCTCGCTCGTCTACATACAGTGAGAATCTCCTTGGCAACGTTATTAAATTCCCCTTCTAAATCCTGCCA
Source organism: Pachymerium ferrugineum (assembly GCA_034686365.1). NCBI lineage: Eukaryota > Metazoa > Arthropoda > Chilopoda > Geophilomorpha > Geophilidae > Pachymerium > Pachymerium ferrugineum. The sequence continues at coordinate 74,811 of JAQGAS010000194.1, read as the reverse complement.
ACCTCAATCTAATCCATATCGCCTATTTTATTTTTTTAACAAATGTTGTGCCCACTACAAACTCAAAAATAAAAATTACTCTCACAATATTTTTCCTTAATATGATTTATTTATTATTAGTAATACACTTTTTATTATTAAAAATAACATTTGTTTTAATATTTTCATTATCCTGAAACAATTCCACTTTGTTTCTTGACAGCCACCAAAACCAAATTTCCCAAAATACAGATGTAAAAAGTAATATACCAATTTAAATACACCAAAAAAAATTTCTGTATATAACTTATTATTTTTCATCTTACACATTTTACTTATTTCCTTTAATTTTAATAGCTAATTCACTATATTTTTTAGCGATGTCCCTATAATCTTTTACCAAATTTCCTAATAAAGCCTCTAAATGAACAATTGCACTCTTTAGAGCTGGTACATCGTCTTTTTCCGTGGGTACAACTTTCTTTTGTACACTGATGATTGCTGGCTTTTGTTTCATTTTTTCGTCAGATGAACTTTCCGACCCTAAAGTTGCAGCATTTTGTTTGTTAGCTACGCCATCGGGTACTGCCTTCTTAGTACCCTCTGTAACAGAGTATGAATTAAAAACCAAATAGATAAATTGTCTACTCCCGACGTAATTAATTTTAACGTACCTGAATTAGAATCAGAAGAGGAATCCTTTTTACTTCTTTTTGATGCAGTTTCTTTTGCAGATGTTAGGGATATTTTTCGCTTAGCGCGTGATCTTAAGTAAAAATTTCGAATTATAAATTACAACTAAAAATTAACACTATTTTATTGTACCTTTGGTAATGTACAACAACCTCAGTTAGAGAAGGCGAACCTTGGGCTAATGTATCCTGAAAAGAAAATTTCAAAAATGTCATTCTGACCATGCCGCATGGAGTTAGGCCAAATTCCCGAAGCCACATGATATTTAAACTATGCCGGCTTCACGGCAATAATAGTTTACTTACTATAGTAACTGCATTTTTCAATTCATCGGCAGCTGCCTTGCAACGTGATTTTAAGTAACTGTAAACCAATGATAGCGTTGTTTTGTCCTCTGTAGACATTTTTAGCGCAACGCGTGTAAAGTGTAAACGTTCGAACCACACTGAAAACAAGGTGTCCCACTAGTCGGAAGTGTTCTCAAACTTGCACAGGATTGGTTGATAAGGTCATGTGGTAATTTAGGCACTACGGAAGCTGTATTTGAATTGTAACATCTTAAACATTGCCAATATTTGTCATAATAAGTATAGTAAAAATTAATTATTGATTAAAAGACCAATAAATCTCTTTTACGGCGTGTTTTTCGGCATGTTTCTCGGCGTGTTTGCCTTCCCCTCGACTATTATAGTATGTCCTCTCCTTGGGTAGTGTGCGCTAACGTATGCGAACACATGACTTTCAGATAGTAAAGGGTAGAGTCAGTTTTATAACCATACCGTCCTACTTACAGCTGGAGGAGTATTGAAATATACGAAATGATTCGGAAGCCATAGATGTAAACAGATGAAAATTTTTCTATTAATATTTTTTGTTATATTATATGCTGTATACATTACAAATAAAATTATAAATAAATTTTTTGTCCTTATCGACCACGTTTTCTGAGTGTATGCTACTTTAATTTCGTTTTTGATTGAATCACATCCTTATACAAAAAAATCATTTAGTTTATATTACTTTTTTTATCCTTCTTCTTCCAATTTTCATTTGAGCAAGTAAACAAGAGTAACAAGATGCAATTAGTGAGACAATAATTTTTTCAATACACATTATATAGCAGCCCATAAATTTTTCAATTTTTATATAAAAATTCAAACAGAAATTACCAAAACAAAAAAAAAAATCTCAGAACAATAAAAATGTTCATTACATCGAAAACAAAATTTATTTAACCAAACATTAATCAATTTGGATGAAGATGAAAATTTCAGTGTAATTTTAAAATATAAATGCAATAAACTCTTTGACAAAAAAATTAAAGTAAACTCTTTCAATCATCTCTCGCTCGTCTGCATTTTGAGCGTTCACTGCTGCATACTCTTACGATAGTCAACTTGCTATACGTGTTTATTCTTTGACTCACTCTCGGTGGGGTTGAATTTCATCAGCAAAATGCAGTGAGAATCTCCTTGGCAACGTTATTAAATTCCCCTTCTAAATCCTGCCAACCTCAATCTAATCCATATCGACTATTTTATTTTTTTAATATTGTTGTGCCCACTACAAACTCAAAAATAAAAATTACTCTCACAATATTTTTCTTTATATGATTTATTTATTATTAGTAATACACTTTTTATTATTAAAAATAACATCTGTTTTAATATTTTCATTATCCTGGAACAATTCCATTTTGTTTCTTGACAGCCACCAAAACCAAATATCCCAAAATACAGATATAAAAAGTAATATACCAGGTATTATATGCAAAACCATACTTAGGTGTTGCATATTATATACATTGCATGCTCCAGTGCGACCACATTGCTCACTCCAAATGTCACAAGTTCCATCCACTAGTGCAGAAAATACAACTGGACATGGAATAAAAGCTGGAAAAATAGCGAATTATAAATATACTATATTACAATATTCTAAATTGCTTACTGAAAAGTCCTAAAAATGCACACAAAAAACCTGAAGCAATGGTCTTGTCACGTGGTTCAACGCACCTTTAAAAATGTCAACCTTCATTAAAATTGAAGCCCCTTATTAAATTAACCGTTTACTTTATTTAAAATAAATTTATGCAAAATTGAATTACCCAGCTTTCATTAATATAAGAGTTTACCTTAAAAGGAATAATGTGCCTGCAATAATGTCAACAGATAAACAGAATTTGCTCGCTGCAACGAGAAGCAGATACGCCATCTTTTGGGGACATTCAATAGGACATAGGTTTATAATGGCTGTACCGCCATCTAATATGCAAGAACAATTGCTGAAAAATGTATGCTGCAAATAATTTGGATAATTAATCAAAAGTAAATATCCATTGATAAAATGAACTGACTTCATCCACAATTGAAGAAGTGGTACAACCAGCATGACAAGCTGAAAAGTATGTTTCACCATCAGCTCCACAAATTGGGGAAAAAATCGCTTCCGAACAGTCGCATATGGAATTCCCACAGGTCAGATGGCTATAAAATAAATTTTGAAAACCCATCTCATTTATTAAATCAAGTTTACTTTCTTACCTATCTCCACTTCCCAGAATGGAAGTGTTATCACACCTCAAAGTTATAAGTAATGTCATTATTAAAGCCTGTATTGTTTTAACGAAGCATAGTGCGCCAGCTAAGAAGCTTGTAGAGGGTTGAAAACGTTTTACAAGATATCCTACTAGTAAATTTCCAAATACAGTTGGTACTAAGCTTGCAGAACCTTAAAATTAAAATATTTTTATTCCTTACATTTTAGGTCAAATTGGGTTATTACCTGTCCATAAACTAGCTTCAGACGCTGTTATATGGAATTCATGTTCCAGGTATTTTGGGAGATAAAGAATGAAACCCTCAAGGCCAAACCAAGTGAAAGTTTCACTTAAAGTTCTCATCCACAACATCCCATTAACTAGAATTCGGCGAATGCTTGGTATCATTTCTGCAAATTTATAACAAAACTCATTATATATTTAAATATTAATATTATAGAGAGAATTAGCGTGATTGAATTACCTTTTAAAGGTGGAATAGTTCTCCCACTGTCAACATAAACCTCTGTTTTCTCTTGTTCATTCATTGGTTTCATTTCTTCTATCGCCATTTGCATTGCAGGTGTCACTTTTTTAGATGGAAGTCGTGGAGGGAATTGTGCCATTAGAAATCCACAGATTATTGATAAAACTCCAATCACAACAAATCCCAACCACCAAGCACCTACCCAACGGGAATCATGATTGTCAAACCACGGGGAACCTGAAAAGAATCAAAAAGTCAATAAAAAATATTGAGTTAATTTTCCTGCAGTTTTTTCAGTTGGGTATAAACTCATTTACTTACCTGAAGGATTGACGTATATAGCAAGACAACCACTACTCAATACAAATCCTAATATAGGTCCAATCGTTCGAATACTGCACATAAATGCTGCAAGTTTAATTTTATAAGTTGGTAATCGTAGAAGAATTTGGAAAAAAACTTAGGATAATTGCAAAATATTGACATTACCTAAATACATTGGCGAATTTTTATTCTGCACATTGTCATCAAGAAATGGTGTTCCAATGATATATAATGCCGTCCCACCAACATTGGCAATCGAATAAGAAAAAAGAAATAGTAAAGATACACCCCACGTGGTTGAACCTGGAGGTGCAAGAAGTGACGTCACACAATCTTCATCAGCCACTTTAGTTGTATTTTGAGTGCACAAAGAATAGGTCGAAGTTCCATTGATAGTATTATCAAGTGGTATGGGACCACCGTATATATAATGGGGTAATGCAAATAAATTATTGCCAATACCCAATATAAGTAAGGAAATTCCCATGGCACGGGGTCTATTAGTTTTGGCACCTACTATTAAACCAGCTGCAATGCCAGCTAGAATGCAACATAATTCTCCTAAACTCATTACAAGACCAAAACTTTCACTAGGAAGTTGAAAATGCGACTCTATTGTTGTAAGCGTTGCAACAATGTACATAAAACTCATTCCTTGAATTATACTCTGAAATCCGTAACATAGTGTGAACACTTTACGGGTGGCCAAACAGCGAGCCCAAGTTGGAGTAAAGCATAAGCACAAATGGCAGTTTTCATCCTCGAAATCCTGTCTATCATTAAATAAAATAGTTTTCTTCTGTATATTACAATTATAAAGTATAGAGTTTTGATTTTCTTACCTGGAGTTTACGTGCTTCATGTCGGTTTCACAATATTACAACAATTTGTGAAAACACTTGCTGTCAAGATATGGTGTTCTTTATCTCGAAACAATAAGCAAACAAGCAAAGGTTAGAATGTTTATTGTTTACTGATAGGGTATAAAAGTGGCCAGAGCTTTACGATGTTGCTTGTAAGCAATGGTTGTTGCTATACACTGAGTTCATTATATGGTCCTTCAAGGTAATGGTTGACTGATGTCTACATGTAAAAATTGGTTTCTCTCAAGCAACATCCTTTTTAGATGAGAAGTGACCTTACTTTCTTAAAAGTTCAATTTAATTCTGACTTCGTTTGGCATTTCCGCATCATTTTTTATTAGGCTTCTGTAAATTTAACGAGCTGCGAAAAAGTAAAGTTATCAATTAATTTCTCAATACTGTGATAATAGGATACAATCTAATCATTCAAAACTTTATTGTAATAATAAAAAAACAATTGCGTGATATTAAATCTTCATTTTTTCATTATATAATACGAAAAACAGTTTATTATTTTTATATTGTTACACTATGTAGTCTTAGAATTACATTTTGTATTATTAGAAACATCGTTCGTAGTAACATTTTCATCATCTTCAAATAATTTCATTTTGTTTCTTCCAAGACACCAGAACCAAAAATCCCAAACTGCTGCACCAAAAAGCAACGCACCGGGAATAGTGTGTAAACACGTGCTAAGAGCTTCCATGTCATAAACATTACACGCTCCTGTACGGCCGCATTGTTCCCCCCAAACTTTACATGTGCTATCAACAATAGCAGAAAACACAACAGGACCTGGAATAAATGCTAAAAACAAAGCTATTATAATTTTTAATTAACTTTTAGAATTAGGTAACTTACTTAAGATGCCTAAAAATGTACCCAAAAAACCAGATGCTATTGTCTTGTCACGTGGTTCAACACATCTTTAACGATAAGAGCATGATAAATTCAGCAATAATTTGAAGAAAAAAAATTGTACCTTAGAAGAAATAAAATGCCTGCAATGACATGAACGGATAAACACAATTTACTAAATGCTACGAGTATCAAATAACTTGTTTTTTGGGGGCAAGTAGTTTCACACGCATTTGGAACAGCCGTACCACCATTTATAATACAAGAACAGTTGCTAAAAAATGTATTCTGAAAATGTAAAATACTTGATAGAAACAAAAAAAGATGCCAAATAAAACTGAAAACATACTTCTCCCACAATAGCGGTAAGGGAACAACCAGCATGACAAGCAGAAAAATAAGTTTCACCATCTACACCACATATTGGAGAAAATATTGCTTTAGAGCAGTCACAAACTGAACTTTCACAAACAGGTTTACTACAACAAAACAAACAAATTATTGAATCAAAGTTTGTAGATACAGCTTACCTGCTTCCACTGCCAAGAATAGACGTATCATCACATCTTAATGCTACGAGAGATGTCATAGTGATAGCTTGTATTACTTTTGACGCGCATAGAATGCCAGCCAAACTGCCAGTGGAAGGCTGAAAACGTTTCACAAGATACCCAACTATGAAATTACCAAATAGAGTTGGCACCAACAAAACTGATCCTATAAGTGTAAAAATTGAACTTTAGTAAAGCAGTAAGTAAAAATTCCAAAAATAATTACCTGTCAATAAACTAGCATCGGATGCTGTTATATTAAATTCGTGTTCCAAATACTTGGGAAGATAAATTATAAAGCCTTCAATAGCAAGCAACGTGAGACATTCACTAAAGGTTCGAGTCCATAACTTTCCATTGACCACAAGCCTACGAATAGCGGGTATTATTTCTGTGTTATAAAATTTTTAATGTCAACTTCTATAATAAGTTTTCACTGGTTACCTTTTAAAGGCGGAATAGTGCTCTTATCATTCACCTGCATTTCACCGTTAATCGTTTCATCAGCTGGTTTCATTTCCTCTAGAGCCATTTTCGCAGCGGGGGTTATTCTCTTAGATGGAAGGCGCTGTGGAAACTGGGCCAGAAGAAATCCGCACAGAATTGAAAGGATACTTATCACAACAAATCCCAACCACCAGGCACCAACCCAACGTAAATCGTGGTCGTCAAAACCAGGTGAAACTTAAAAAAGAATAAAAGAAGTGAAAACGTAATTTTTAATTAAAGTTTCAGTTACCATACCTGAAGGATTGACATAAAGAGCTAAACACCCACTACTCAATACGAATCCTAATATAGGACCAAGTGTTCGAATACTAGTCAATAAAGCTGCAACCAACATATTTTCATTAACAAAATTACGTAGATGATTTTTTTCTTTTTTTCTCGTCCTCTAAATGCTGACCTCTAGTGTCAGTTCTTACCTATATACATTGGAGAATTCTTATTCTGCACGTTATCATCAACAAACGGTGTTCCAACTATGTATAATGCAGTGCCACCAATATTGGCTAACCCCCATGCCATACCAAAAATCAAAACAATACTCCATTTTGTTGAGCCCGAAGGTGCTAATAATGACGTCACACATTTTTCATCAGCATTTTGTGTGCATAAGGAATAAGTGGAAGTTCCGTTGATTGTGCTGTTGAGTGGTGTGGGACTACCGTATATATAATAAGGCAAAGCCATTAGATGAGTACCAATGCCCAGTATAAGCAACGAGATTCCCATAGCACGTGGTCTATCCGTTTTTGCACCTATTATTAACCCACTAACAACTGCAGAAAGAAGACAAACAACTTCCCCTAAACTCATAGCTAAACCAAAACTTTCACTCGGCAGCTGGAAATGTGATTCTATTGTCGTAATGGCTGACGCGATGTACGTAAAGCTTAATCCCTGTACTATATTCTGGAGTGAATATACAAATGTAAACACTCTTCGCGTGCCTAACCGGCGAGCCCATTTTGGAGAGAAATATAGACACAATCGGCATTTTTCTTCCTCTATATTTCGTCCTCTAATTACATTTTAAAAAAAAAATTTAAAAAAATATTTAACTTTTATGTTTTGATTCAGATTATTACCCGTTGTTTTCAGAATCCATATCGAAGTTGGCGTGTTAAGATTTGTCAAATTTTATCTTGAATCAGTAAACAAACAAAGTTAATGTTATCTTTTTATGAGATTACATGAAAGTAAACCAAATAAAATCTTTCCCCATTATGAACTTACTACACAGCGCGAGTTAATAGTCCAACTCTAGTCAACTCTTGGGCGTCTAAAAAAAGGTATCTACCCAGAGAAAATTCTTTATTTAGATGTGATGTTTTTCTATATATTTCCAGCATTCAATTTACTCCCATCATTTGGATAATCTACTTCCGTTCAGCATTCATAACAACAGTGCACGGGAAGCAAGCTTATAAACCTTGCGTAAACATATTGATAAAATTCTTGGTCTTCTCTCCCAACGTAATTAATATGTGATTTAATTTTCGTAAAATAAATAATGTCACCGCTAAGAACGATGAAAATATTAACAGCAGGTTAATAAGAGTGAATTAATGTATGCGATTAAACGAAGGATAAATCTCCAATTACATTAATTTGAATTTGGATTAAGTTTAAATTGCGTGTGATTAGTTGGGTTTAAAAATGATAATGTAGGCAAGTCGTGTAAGCAGGCAAATCCGGGGATGTGAATTTTGACTTTAATGAGATTACCTAAGCAAATGAGATGTTTAATGAGACTTTGTGTTAGGTAATCAACACGTAATAAGCACTACATATATTTTACACTTTCTAAAACGACAAGCAAAATAAGACACAAAGTATTATCAAGCAAAGCAGATTACAGTGTAACAATAAAAAAATGAAAGTGAATAAAGTGGAAAAAGTTTTTATATTTTGTAATGTCATTTTTCCATCTTGTCTTTAAAAAATATATTGAAAGGAAGTCAATATAGTATGTGACAACTTCGTCATCTTTAATTACCTTCAAATCGATGGTTGTCATAGCAATTGAAATATTGAGGAATTGCCACAATAAAATAAAAATCGAAGTTTAAGGATTTTCATTTCATTAATTTCAATAATAATCCTTTGGAACATCTTGCGCAATTCAAGCTCAATTTGATAATTATTGGATTAAAAATTTCCTCATTGAATATTGAAGTGAAGTTAATAAAAACATGGTAATTTTTTTTGTGTCTTATACATGAATTATAGAACGACACAAATTATTAATATTCTCTTACAATAAATGACATCCCCCTGAACATTATACAATACCGTAACCTTAGATTTAGATCAACTAAATTTGTTACTTTATATTGATATCAAATGACAATTACTTACTCCCAATTTGCTGAGAAGACCAAAACTAACACTGTACTTGTTGATTCTGCACAAAAGCTAGGAATGCTTTAAAATTACCCTTACGTAATTGAGAAAATTATCAAAATGTGCATTTTTTGTACGCAATGAAGATAACATCCTGATTCATTGTGAAAAATAACATATTAAATAAGACCATTGAAATAACTTTCTTTAATTATAATCCAAACGTTTATAATTTTCTATTTACGTAAGAAAAGTTGCGGTTTTCATAGTTCAAATCTTAAAAAAGCATCTATTATTCATTAAGTACACGAGCATGCGCAGTCGTGACAATTAAATGGCCCTCTACACGCGTCAGCGGGTGGCGCTCACAAGATTCATCTCCTTGCGCATGATCTAACCGGATGTTTACATTATGAAAACCTGGCGCAGAAATTGATCGTTAAGTAGTCTTGTTACCATTCTCATGAATCAAGCCATACGTTAGGACTGTAAATAGTGCAACACAAATTTTGACAGTTTTCGTGAAGTAACAGTTAATAACACTGCTGTTAGACGCGTAGTTTAGCTCCACAATGTAATCGTCAAAGAAAAAATCCGCTATTCCAAGTCTATCGTTAGTATGTCACATCTAGATAAAATACATTACAATCTTAGCGCCCAATGGAAATATGACTACTCCGATTTCAAGCCTAAAAAAAACTAAACGTTCTCCTCTACATTCTCCATCCCAACCCACAGCTAGGTAAGTGAACGAATTTAATTTTCTTTTTAAATGGAACAAATTCACAGCAACAATGTATATTTTAATGTTTTTTCAGCGATTCTAGCGTTCCATTCCGCCATCCTGATTTTAGTGACGATCAAATCCAACACCTAACCGAAAATGCAGCACCTTTCCGACTCATTCGAACGATGCGACCTTTTAGGCAAAGTGAGCGTGGTCTCAGTTTATTGGAAACGATCAATAGTAGCCCGAGAGGAGGTGATGATTCAGCTTCCCAGGATGAAGATACTTCTTCTACGATATCTTCCAATGACCGTGAATTAGTTTCACTCCTTATGTCACGTTTGATGCAACTTGAAACTCGATTGTCTGAAGCACAAAAACAATTGATGGATAAAGTATTTTATAAATAAAAATAAAAAAAAAACTTATTTGGAACGAACTTTACCTATTTCAGGAGAAAAAAATATACAAGTTAGAGGACAAGTTGAAATTTTTAGAGAAAGCAAAAGGTGTGTTGATTTAGTTACAGGTTTAATAAGCCGTTAGCATGTTTACTCAGTTGATTAAATATTAAATTTTAATTTAGACGGTCTGAATGCTATGAGCAAGTCCGAACTTGAGCTCCAGTATAAAAAATTACAACAACAAGTTACGGATATGGAGGTAAATTAAATTTTGGGAACGTTAATTTAATAATTTTCTAATGAAAACTGAATTAGAAATTTCTAAATGATTACGGAATGATATGGATTGGCTGTAAGCGGTCGTCGTCATTATCGACATCCGATTCGGAAGGTTACAGAGATGAGAGAATTTCAAATGATCCTACTTGGAAACGCGGTACATTTTCAAATAAATTGAATTCCCTGCAGAAGTCTTTCATTTTTAATTTGTTTATTTAGAAGCAGCCAGTGACAAAGAATTTCATGTCGATTACGATTTAGTTGTTGGTAACATCAAAGAGTTGAATATTTTAGCTGGGGAAGGCAAATCTCAAGTTGATTTAACTTCCCGAAGTGGAAGGCTAATAGTAATAATTTTTTTAATTTTTTGTTGCAATTATTAGCACTTTAACGAAAAAAGCTGATTTTTATCTATAATTTTTCTCGATAGGCAGTCGAACCGATTCCACTCACATTATTTGCCAACGGAATTTTAATGTTTTCTGGTCCATTTCGCCCATTCACTGATATTACAACTAGAGAATGCATTCAAGACTTTATGGACGGGTTTTATCCCTCAGAATTACAGTCCCTTTATCCAGATGGTGTTCCATTTAAGGTCTAGTAATAAAATTAACTGATATCGTTTGTTTACTAACTTGAGTTAAATTATTATAGGTATCGGACAAGCGACACGTTATTTACAGATCAACAAAATCGCCATTCAGCGGTGAAGGGATGAACTTATTTGGGGACAGAACTTGTCAGAAGAAAGTTAGTGATACTGAAATCAAAGAATGCTTCTTAGCCAATACAGATATTAGAGGTAATAAAATAAAATAAACATTGTGAATGTTTTATAATTTTTCATTCATAGAACAACCATCCAGCACAAGACGTTTTATAGAAAAATTACCCAAAATTGTAATTAACTGTGGGAAGTTATTCAATATTCGTGATTCAATTGCTCAGAAAATAAAGGTGAATATTTCATTTATAATTAAATTACAAGTAATAATTTATAAACTTGACAGGACCCATCTAAAGACGTGTGCAAAGTTATCAATGTTTCAACATTAGCTTCGAAACGAAATGACGAGCAAAATATGAAGAAAAAATCTATTTTAATTCGTTTGAAGTCTGAAAGTGGTAACGAATTATATTTGCTCAAACTCTACGTTGATGAAACTCTTGCAGACATGTGCAAATATCTTGACGAATGCAGGTAGAATGGTATTGAATTTTTCGGAATTTTTTAATTAAATTGTTTTGTCATTACAGACCAACTTCTTCCGACTACGAGATAATTTCTCTGTGTCCATACAAAGTGTTCAACAAAAAAAATGCAACTCTTAGAGAATGTGGATTAGTTGAAAACGTTGCACTCTACCTTCGAAGATGTGCGATTCCATCTGAGTGAATCTTTTGCAAGGCATTCCTTCCTTCCGTTTACAGAAATTAACCCAAATTTTGATGTTAATTTGTAATTTTTTGTTCGTATTTAATATGGAAAAGTATTTATTGAAATGTTAAATTTTTATGTACTGTTTTACTATTTCAAAGAAATTTACTCGACCAAATGTTTCAAAAGTTGATTATGCATTTTCTGAACAGAAAAACAATTTCAAAGTCAATTTTGGGTGATATAATAAATTCATTACTGTAATTTGGGCGAGTGAATTCTTCGTAAAAATCTTTTTTGTGATGATTATACCGTTTTACGAGTGCTTTTGTTGGTTGTTGACATGTCATTCATTGTTTTGAAGCTGTGATTTTTTTTTTTTTTTGGGCCATTTTTTGGAGTCTGTTAGTTCGTTCATTATTCTTTACGTTGACAAGTAATTACTGTTATGTTATTACTTATACAAAATTTCTACTCTCTTGGTATTAAGCTCTTGTGATTACAAGATTGTAAGTTAAGACTTCCAAATCTCCCATAAAAGATGCCTACGAAATTGTATACATAATTGTAATACAAGTAAATTGTCCATTTGTAAATAATAGTGTTAAATAGAAACACGTAGAAAATTTGGAGCATCTTAAATGTAGATTATTTTGTTGCATAAATTCAGAGCATAATTTTAACCAACTTGTCACTGATTGCGCTTGTTATTTCAGTAAAGAACACATTGAAAAACGAGAAATTTTTCACATTCCCAAAGTAAGAAATTAACAGTCATATTTTATCAACTAGAGTGGACAAATATTTTCAGTTACACAGTATTAAAAGTTGAGTTACATTGTTCAGTCACCTTGTTTTTTTTTTTTACATTAGATATCTTGATGTCTTTAGCATGAGTTATAGCTTGAGTTTTCAGGATTGTAAGGATTCATTTAAATAACCATTCAAATTAACAGTTTTTTGTAATGGCCAATAAGTTATTCATACCTAACAAGCATAGTCGGACGAGTTAAAATACCTCACGGAATTCAGGATTGTAAAGTCTGCAAGTTGTTTACACATAATGAATTCACATGAAAAAAATATTAAAACTCGTAGGTACATTTAAAGAAGGCACACAATTCAGGCCGAACACAATTACATATCACAGTTACTTATTCTTCAATAACCACAAATTACAAATAGATCATTGTAAATAAAAAATTATACATTTCTACTATACAAGAATAAATTTCGAATTGTTTTTCTGATAAAAAATAACAATTACTCTTCAAATGAGTTAGAACTTTGTTTCACGAAATGTGGCAACAAAAATTGGGTTAATGATTATCACATTTCGCAAAACATATTTTATTAAAACATTTTTTTCCATTACTGTTTAAAAATTTTTAATCAAAATTAAAGTACAAAACTGTTGAATCTTCGTCAATCAAAATATCAGGCAATAAACGTAAAACAAGGGCACAAACCAGATCAGGGCCTCAACACGGTAGATAAACAACAGTGTAAATCGTGGGCTCCTCTAACCAATATCTGAGGCTACAAAAAATAAAAAAAAAAATAAAATAAAAATAAAACCCAAAAAATGAAGCAAACTAATTCTACAACTTCAATTATTTGCATTTATTAAGGGCAATACAATTTAAAAATATTGCTTTCAGTACATTGAGTAAATAACATTTCAATAACAGTAACAATACACCGTTCTTATATTACGCCATTACCGGTTCTTCACAAAGCCAGTGAACAAAGAAATCAACAAATTTTAAAATTATTATCCCACATACTACTGGGGAACAATGATTTTATGGTACACAGTTTCAAAACAAACTTAAAATCATTGTACTAAAATATATAATACACGAGTAAAGTTACAACACCACCATAACAAATGATGCGGAACTAAAGAGAACTACTTAAGACTATATTCACGTGTAGATAAACCCATTACTTATAAATGCACTCGTTAAGAAGCAATCGTTTGTTTATGACAATAACAAGGTTGTGAGGTAATATTTACAGGACTCTGGTTTTGAAGCATACCTAGCATAAGACGCGGCATCTCACACATTTCACATTTATCCAGTGCGGGATTATTGAGGAATGTGCACTGAGTACAGCCCCATTGATGGCTCTCATCATCTTGGTCTTGATGATGACTGGCAAGTGGTGGTAAAGGTGAGGCTGGAAAAAAATTGACTGATAACGCGTGAATTTCATACAAAATAAAGAAAAAAGAAAAATATTCAAATAAAGAAATTCTCTCACGTCTTCTATTCGACGATGGTGGAGGAGTTCCAATTGATCCTGACTGGCCTGGATTTATATGCTTGTAAAAATCTTCACTTGTTTCACCAAGAGGAACTGGAATATGGAACGTAAAAAAATTAATGTAACGCACATGAGGAATCTTTTAAAATTAAACTTAAGGTGGGTGTGTTTGCTAGTTTATTTTCGAAATTGTCAAGTAAACAAATTGTTAAAATCAACCCCACGCCCTAAACTCAAGGACTGACAAATGATTCAGGCGACAGCGACTGATGTGCTTCGCTGCGTTAACTTACCCTGTCCTTTAACTAAGAAATCCACTTCCCGAGACATGCAATCACATTCCACGCGAAGTTTCCGTGTTTCCTCACGTAGTTTTTTCATATCGTCTGGCTGCAAATAAAAATAGAAAATTAGACTGGAAAATATTTCAAACTGAAAAAATCTTGAAAACGTTTTAACCCTAGTTAGAACTTGTTTACTAACGACTCTACAGCCCTAGTTGAAAAGGAGTTGATCCCAAGACGCAAATAGGCAGATGTTTCCATAAAAAGCTTTGATCCTGCTCAGTCTTTTTGCTCCTTACAAGCCAGTGATAAAAGGGGTGACAGTAAATCATAGTTCAAAAACAAGAGAAAGTTTCACGTGCCAGCCAGAAAAAACAAAAAGTGACAGACGAAAAGATTTTCAGACTTGAGTAGTTGATTTGCAATCACACAGCTGCGTTTTACTTTTGAATGAAGTTTCGGAGAGAGAGAGAGAGAGAAAAAAAATCTAAGTGGAGGAACTTAATCATTGACAGGTTTTAAAGTAGTTGCTACGTATTCCCATGTAGCAAAGTTCAAGAATAGACAACATTTGACGTCAATCTAAGGTGTGAAAAAAAATCATTTTATATTAAAAAAAAAAAAAAAACATTCTGCCACGGAAGCAATTATTAGAAAGGGTGAATGGAAAAGAAAAACATGAGTTTGACGTCAATGGAAAGTCAAATCTTTGCCAAATGGCAACCCCTTTGGTCAACCACGAGCTGAGAATGTGACATCACCACTTTGAAAAGTGCCATGCTTCATTTAAAGTGGGTCTTTTTTCTGCTTTGTAATTTTTTTTTTTTGCCAAAAGTCCTTGAAGAACATACCAAGACTGACTAAACATTCCATTTTTAAAGCTTGAAGAACGACTCAACAGAAAAGCATTCACATTAAATTGACTGACAACATGAAAGAATACAATGTGTCCTACAATGTTGATTTTTATCCGTAAACCCATTCACCTCTTTAGTTACTTACATTAAAAATTGCTGGATGCTTCAAAGCTTTGATCCTATTGTACAATTTCAATTCCATAGTAGAAACTTGTTTACGAATCAAGTCCAATTTTAGTCGGTCTTCATTTAACTTTTGTTGTAGTCGATCCATTTGAGCTCGTTGATGTGTAACTAACGCTACAAATCAAGAATAAGTTAGTCAAAACATCAAATGCACACTTAAAAGCCTTTTTTTTTTAAAAAAAAATTCGTTGAACACGAAAAAAAAATTTATAAATAAAAAACTTCTCTTCCTCCAGCATTTGACTGTATCAAAGAAATGGCAAAAGAAACGAAAAATAAACTCGACATAAAGCAGAAAAAGCAGGAATTAATACAAAAAGACTAGCTAATAAGCATCCTATTTTTGCTTGAAGAAAGGAGAGGAAAAGATGGACAATTACTTGTAAATTATTGTAAAAATAAGAAATTTTCTTGTCGCCTCCTTCCCTTTCTTCAAGTGTCTTCTATTTAGCCATTCTATTGCGTAATGTGTTACCTTTAACATAGGCCATGTCGTTGTTACACTCCTCATCACGATGAGGTGTGCACTCATTTTCCTTAAGTGAGTCCAATTTAGTTTCGGACACTTTGGCCTCAATAGTTGGCGTAAATGTCTCATTACTAACATTATTATTAAGGAAATTCTCATTAGACATCGTTTGAGGGACGCTAGATTTGTGTTGACGTAAGACGGACGAAGACACTGTCACTGAACCTGACATAACATTACAGCTGGTTGTAGAAGAAGTACAACCATGAAAGGACAAGGAAGTGGTAGCAGCGGCAACAGATAAAGAAGGAGTAGTAGTAGTAGTAGAAGAAGAAACTGGTTGCAAATCCACAGAACGGGACACCGATTGTTTCATTTGTCGAGTTCTGGCTGAAGAACCAGACCTATTGAAAGTAATGTAAAAGTGGGATTTAGTCGGCGTCAAGCCCGGACTAGCACTGTACACCACGTTGCCGCCACCGGATGTATTTATCTGGACGCGGGGTTGCGGATGAGATGATGGCGGTTGCAATCTCATGTTTATAGACGTACTATGCATCGTTTGGGGCTGTTGGGAAGGAGGCGACAACGTTGGAGGTACCATATACCTCGGTTCGAACCTATGTAAACCCATGTGTGGACCGACAGGGTTGATGTTCAAGCTGGTCACGTGTCTAGTTGGCTGAAACGGCGGTCGCAGCTCAATCGACGTGCAGTCGAGTGGAGCTGCGCACGCGTTTACGTATGCCTGCACTTTATGCGGGGATTGGTGATGCTGGATGCTGGAGGATGAGGAGAGCGAGTACGTGCCGCACATACCTTGATTATATCTCAAATCAACCTTGTATTCGTATTGGTTGTATCGATCACTTAGGAAATCATTCACATACACTGTTGGTGGTTGTTGATGGTGGATTCCAGGTACGTAATTACGCACTGCTTGTTGGCCTGTAAATGGTTCGTAACTTATCGGCATTACTGGTGCCGACTGTGGTTGCATTCCTGGCCGTACGTAACCTCTGTTTCCGGGAGATGCCGATACAGTGTTGCGCCGCATTGTTGGACTGTAACCGGATGTAGGGTCACCCGGGTACGATTTTTGTCCTATGAAACGACCTTGGTTGGCATATTGTAATTGTTGTGATTGTTGTTGTTGTTGCTGTTGTTGTTGTTGTTGTTGTTGTGGCTGCATCTGTCCGGGGACGATTTGATAGTGGTTGTAATGATCTTTATCGTGCTTGTTCAGGGCCAATTCACTCACAGGCATGTAGTGATAATGCTGACTCAAGAAGGAAATGCACGATTGAAGATCATTTGGAAACTAGAAAATTTTCATTTCGGTTTTTGTTTTTACATTCTCTACTAGCAAAAAAAAAAAAAAAATGATGTAATATTTACCCTATTTACACAAGATGCGATTACGTTGTCTGGAATTTCGGGAAATTGCTGTTTCAGTCTACGAAACAATTGCATGTTTGGGTCAGCTGTTGCCATGATTATTAGCGGGGAGATGCCAACATCTGATGAGTTCCTCGCAGAGGATTACTGAAAGTGAGGGTAAACGTTAATCACGTTAGGCCTAGTAATTGTTGGCCTTTTTTTTTATTTTTAATGGTCGTTTGTACGGTACGGGGAATAATGTTACTTACACATGTAACTTCGATTAATTTCACATATCAAAACAGATTCTTGCAATGAAGGCAAGCAGCTGACTATCCAAAATATCTTTGCCAACAGATTTGAACGCTAGTTGGCTTCACCCAAAATAGCAGTAATGAACCCATGTTAAAATGAGACTGATATTTTGGGAAACTATTTCACACACTGATAACACCACGTCAGGGCATCCCACAACTACTAAATGATTCACGATTAAAATCAATCAGTAATCGTTTAAAATATTCATATTATCTAGAAAGTTTTAAGCCTAGATAAGTTTAGTAACAAATCTTTTTAAATACTTTCAATTGTGTGAAGTGTATGAGCGTTTAATTAGGTGTAAGGATGTTTGTTGTAGGAAGTTGAATAAAAATTCCCTACCAAAAAAAAAAAATTACCGAGGAAATGTGCGGTTTGTTTGGGATGGTTTCTAGGTGCGGTTATCGGGTTTCTAAACATGTAATAAATCTTGTTAATAGTTTGTTAAGTTGGTTTCAATTGGTTTATGAACGGGACTGACTTATGAAAATTATGACACCGGTGTTGGTATTTAGAGTTGGGAGTTGACGGAAAACGGATCTGGGTCCCGTGATTTTTTGGCCTATTACTCACCTCATCATACAACGAAAACAGTAAAAAAATGTGACCGGTACACTTAAAAGTGGCAATCAAAATAAACCGTAAAATCGTCGAGTAAAAATTGACCAACCAATTCTCATCCCACACTTGACTCGGAGCGCACCTAATGGACAATATGTCGGCGATGTCACGTGATGATTTTCTATAGTTGGTTTAAAATTGAAGTTCTTTATAATTACGTTTTTAAAAATTAAGTTTCGTTATTATTAGAAAATATTTAGTTAGTGTGTGTTGCTTTGTTTTAAGTTGGCGTCGGTTTTGAATGGGTTGCTTCCATTGCTGAAGAGCTGCACAAACCCGAGTGCGTGAAAACGTGAATCGGATGTGTATTTCGTGAAGAATACATAGCTATCCTTTTTGCACATTTTTCGATGTGAAATCTTGTTTTTCAATTTAATAACTGTAATATATTTAAATAAACTCTGTAAAACGTAATAAAAATTGAATGTTTTCGTTTTTACTTCCGGCAAAAATCAATGTTTAGTTTCAGCTTTAAAAAAACCGTCGTTTCGGTAGTTTGATTGCAATTTCTATCTCGGTTTAACAACCTACAAAATCTCTTTTTTTTCTTGCACACATTTTAATTTTTTTTTCACTTAACCATTAAAAGTAATTAATCGTTAGAGGGCTGTAGCAACCAGTAGCAACAAAGGTTTACATTTGTGATGTTGTTGCACACTACTGACATCTAGTGGTAGTTATTAGTTTCAATACGACAGCTGATCGTAATTACGTCACTAAACCTTGCTCTGACGTTTGGATCCCATTGGTCGGGTGCTGAAAAATTTTACAATCTCAGTTTCGACATCGGCCTAATATACTATTTTTTATTTATTTCCTATCGAAATCTTAAACCTGCTCAGCGTAAATACGAATCAATACCACGCATGAAAATAATAATAATGGAACGTGTTAATTAATCATTTAAAAATTGAACCAACCAACCAACCCTCCGTAATCATAGAAAGGCCCGTTCGAATAACGCCTGTCTAATCTCAACCGTTAAAATAATTGGTAACTACAGAATAATATACATATATTAATATTACACACGGCTCAGATAACAAGCATGCCGATTTTTGAACTCTAAACTGATACGTTATCACACTAAGGCGCGATCGCTATTGGCGTGGCCTACTACTTCAATTCGGGTGGCCTGGCCTTAACATGCCGCCTTTTCACAACTGACACTGAAATGTAAAGTTTGTCACAAGATTGTCGGTACACGATACATCTTGTCTAACAGGGAACCAGGCCAATCACCAAAATTCAGTGTCACGAATGGCAAACCAAAGCAACAACGTGTCCGACAATTGCATCGGTGATCGGTTAGAAGTAGTGCGGAAACTCTTGCCCTTGGCTACCCGCGACCCCGTAATGAGGAACGTGGCATTCAACTCGTTGGCACACGGTTTAGATAAACTTTTGATGGACAGAGACAAAAAATTCTCATCACTAATTGACTGTTACGTTTTAAATTTGGTTAAATTATCAATTAATTGCCCGTATGCTGATGTTAGGAACCACTGCAAAAATATTTTGAATAAATTACAGGTACGTTTTTCACTTATTCTTTGAAAAATTAATTTTTAGATGGAAAAAAAAATTCCATTGAAACAAGATATGATTAGGGTTATTGGCTAATTTCGTGTCAGTTTGTCTAGACACGTTTGTATATATTTGCCCCTGTTTTTTATTTTTTTTTATCATGCGACCTATGGCCAGTATAAGATGACATGAAATATATGGAGAAAAAAAAGTTGAGGAGGTTACATATAATTAAAATCCAACCTCTTTTTAATTTGGCAATTTTTTTAACCCTATCATGTGACCCGATAAAGTTTTATCGATTGATGTTTTTTGAGAAATGAATTTAACTCTTGTACTTAAATAATATTTTCGCGCGAGAGAGAGAAAAAATGACCATCGTTGTGTATTTATTTCTATTCCCATTAAACTTCGGGTGCTTTAACCTCGATAAGAAGACTTTGAGTTTTATCCTATCGAATCGAATAAAAAAGAATTTTTCAATTTCCACGTGGATAAAAATAGAAAAAACAAAAATCATTTTTTTTCCTCCCTTTTTCTGTTACACGTTCAAGGGCTGTAGCTAGGGCCCTGGAGGAGCTGCAAGGGCCTCTCTTGGTGGAATGATGAACGACTTTGGCCTACTTGTTCGCTCTCTTCCTCCCAAAAAAGAAATCAAACACAATGCTAAGCAACGAAGCTGTAGCCACTCGGGATTAGAAATCGTTACAGAACGTTTTACATTGAGAAATAAAACGTGTCAACGGTAGGGGAGAAAAAAAAACGTGGAAATTTGTTGCCTACCAAAATAAAATGAGCTCATTCGGGGAGAGAGTAAAACAGGAAATTCCAAACTTGGAAAAGAGTTGCGAAAAATAACAACTTATTTCTTATAAATACCGAAAAACAAAAAAAAAATCAAACTTGGTAAGCCATCTGGTGACCAATTTTAGCTACTATCACGTTTTTAAGAACGCCCTAAGTGTTTTGGTTTTACCTCGATTTTTACCGAGTGTTAGCTTAAGGTTAGATAACCCCCTCTAGTGGCGGTTTTTCAAACCTCAAATATGTGTCACGGTTTAAATAAAATGAGAAATTCGATTTTTCTGTGGGAAAATAAAAATGAGTAAACAATTTTAGAAAAGTGTCATGAAATAATAACTCAACTGAAGACATCCGTCTTCTTCCAGCTGTTGAAATTTTATTTCGATCCAAAAAAAAAAACAGGAAAAAAAAAAAAAAAAAAAATATTTTTTTAATTCGTTGGTTGTAAAAGGAATATGTTTTAGCAGGTCTTCCTTTCCAAGGGTCAATAATAAATATTCAACAAGTTTATAAAAAGAAGTGACATGAAAATGTTTTGGAGCGGAAACATTAAACCGTTTTGTTATTCCCATCACATTCTCCTTACATCGTCTAATATTTTTCCCTTGTTTGACACTGTCCTTGGGCATTTGGCGTGTCCACCATCAATTCACAGTCGCCACTGTGTGACTACACTTCTCGATGATAATAATTTTGACAAATTATTAAACAAGTAAAAAATGAAAGAAGTGGGGGGAGAAAAATCCGGTTAGTGTTATTCATCATTAAAGTTTTGCTTCTCAGCTGATGAGATTGAATTTGTTGTTGATTGGTTGATCCTACGAGCCAATCACGACAATCCTTTGGTTGCTAGGGAAGCAACTCCCCAATTGCTTTTGTAGTGTATGTTTAGTTGCTGGCTCACTATGATTGATTCCATTTATACTAAAAGAAAGTTCAAATTGTGTTTAATAATATACTTGTAGATATTTTTTATTAGGTAAGGTTAGGCCTCCGCGAGCTAAAACTGCTTTGTGTTGTATTTTTATACAAGCCAAAACTATGTATCGAGGAAATATCGATATAAATCGCAATCGATTTGTGCTATCATAGTGTGAAATGGAGCTTTGATGGTGATTAGGTTTGCGCCTTGTAAACAGAAGGCTGTGATGAGGTTTTCAAATCTGTTACCAGAGGGCGTGATTTGGTTTGGGCCTTGTAGCTTATAGAAGAGCGTGATGAGGTTTGGGCCTTGAGCATTGTGACCGTGATGAGGTTTGGGCCTTGAAAGACAAAGAGAGGCCATCTTGAAAACCTTTTTACTAACAATAGATGAGGGGTTTTAGTACAAATTGGAACTCGTAAGTTGTAATAAATAGCCGTGACTTTCAAGCTTAGTTTGAGATGGGGGGAAAAAACTGCAACTCTTGGCAGTGATGTTTTAGTGTGACACGGTCAGAGTAATTACACGTGCAAAAATAAGTTGATTACTTGAAATTCACTGACTGCTCAATCTAAATAACCGGACTTAAGGGGGAGAATTTTCCATTTTCCTCGTTCGCAGGATTTCCAGGTTCTGTGGTCATCATACATTATGAATCAGATTCAAGTTTGGTTCCTCTCACCTCGTAAATTTTCGATATTTGAGTCGAATAAAAGTTTTCCAAATCAAAGTGCTATAAGCAAAGAAACACAATACTTGATGAGGAAAAGTAGTTTAGAAATACTACCGCATTCTAACCCCAGATGGCAGCACACGTATCTTCAATACTTAACCAGTTGTTTTTGGGGGAGCTAATAGGAAGAATTTTCCCAAGAGGGGACAATTCTTCCGCCTCTTTTTATCTTTACTAAAACAGAAGAGAAAGTCAATTCAATTTTCCTATTCGATTTTGATTAATAATTAAACACATGTCCGAGTTAAATGGAGTAGTGAACATTTTTAAATTGTCGTACCAACAAATGTAATTAGAGAACGTCGCGTGAATTTCATTAACTTTTAAAAAGGAGTAAACGAAGGAAAAAAAAAATTCTCTTATAAATTTCTCTCAATTTTCATCATCTTTTTTGTGCCTGAATGGTTTAAAAACACTTTTCCAAGAATAAGTTTCTCTCCCCTTTGCATGAAAATCACCAGCAAGAGCGTCGGGATTGTGGCATGCCGTCTCAGTGTTCTAGAGTTTTATGGCTTATAAAAGGGAAATTTACGGCTGAATTCTCGTTGGGATAATTGCGAGTGGGTGTAGTGCGATGCGAGAGGGAGAAAGAAAAGTATGAATTGTAAAGAGGCATCATCTGCTGAGAAATTATGCAAGTGTGAATTTACAGTGCTGCCACCCATTAACTATTGTTACAAACGCATTGTGTGTTTATGACTTGATTTCAAATGTACTCAGAGGGTTGCGGGAGAAAACATTGTAATGCACAGATGAAATTTAGTATTTATTTAAGATATAAAATCTTGTATAACCAACGAACATTTTCCAAGTGATATCAGTTATTTTATGGTAGGATGTCAACCAAAAAAGAAGAAAAAGGAAACGTTTTTTTTTTTTTTTTTTTTTTTATGGGTTGTCGTTAGGGGTGGATTTTTATGTGAAAACGCTATGTGGAATTTAAATGGTTAAATGGTGGTTGAGGGATTTGATGAACCGAGATTTTTTTTTTTTTTTTTTTTTTTTTTGTTAGTCGATACGCAACGTTTGAAATCGATTTTTTTTTCTTGTTTTTGCGTGGTGTGTGAAAATTTTTTTTTTCTCGCCAATATTTATTATATTTTTTTTAAAGGGGGGAAAAAACGTGGGAGAAAGGTAATTGGTAGAGTTTCGAAATCTTTACCCTCCAAATAAAAAAAAAATTGGGGTGGGGATTAAAAAAAAAGTAAATTTGTAGGTCGTTTTTGAAAAATTGTAGCGAATGTAAAGGAAAATTTTGCTCTTCTACTTTAATATATTAACGCCAGGTGGTCAGAGGTTTGTTTACGAACGGTTCGATGCGGAAGTGTAATTTGGACTCATCTTGTATTTCAGTTTACTATCAATTGTCATGTTGTTGGAGATGATGATTAAAATCTGGAGTTAGTGGTTAAATACCCAATGCGAGAGTTTGTGTTTCCTTATAACGACTTTCTAGGTCAGTGGCGAATAAAAAAAAGAAGGGAAAAAATGCGATTCTCGTATAATTTTATAGGTTAGACAATATTATGTTGAACTATTTACATCCTAATAACTCTATTTTAAAATAATGTATTTTTTCAATGTTTAAATCACTTTATTGGCTATAAATTTTTCGTAGGGAAAAGAAAAAAGGTTTTTGGTTTTGGTAGCAGTACTTAATAGGAAAAAAAAAACATTGGTTCATCTTTTCGTTACCGTAACCGCCATTTTTCAAAACTTTCATGACGTCATCAAAGGTAATAAAACTAATTGTTACGTCATAAAATCTCTTTGTGCAAATGGCGAACTGGTTGTTGTGATCACGATGTTCTAAATACGTGATTTCATGACGTATGAATTTCTCAAACTGGGTTTAATAGAAGAGCGTTTTTAGACAGATAAAAATACATTTTTCATTTATAACTATTTGAAGACAAACAATTCCGTGTTTCCAAAAAAAAAAATCATTTTGTTGATGGAAATTTCATTTATTAATGAGATTGAGCTATTTCCATTAGTAAGGAAAATTTTCCATTTACAAACTCCCCCATCCTATACATACAAATCAGTTTGCTTAAAACTAATACCCAGTAACGGCTCTCTCTCTCTCTCTTTCAAACGAATTAAACACTCAAAATTCCGAAATTTTACATCGCTGAAAAAAATTGTAAATATACATTTTCTGTATGAAATAGCTGCACGAATTAATTGCGAAACTCTCGACAGGAAAAATAAAGGAAAAACACATGGAAATGTATTGTTAAGTCAAATAGGTGGCTTTGGTCTTTAACCTTTGTATACTAGGAATAAAATATACGAAATTTGTATGTTGTTGAGAGATTCCAATTGTGTTGAAAATTTTAATTGAAGTTGAATGAAAAATGACTCATTTAAATAAATGAAACTTTCAAGCCATCTCATTAAATGTTAGCCAAGTAAATGAACACTCCCTCAAAATGCTGTCGTTTAATTCACGTATATCATTTTAGAGAGATTACTCTGGAAATATCCCCTTCAAGAATTTTTTTTTTATACATATAAGAATGACAAGACTGATGAATACCCTTTTTAAAATTCCTGATTGAAAATTTTAGGGCTTAAGATTGGATGTGTTTGAATGTGATTAAATTTTCAAAATTTCACTTGATGAGTGAGTTTCAAAAAAGAAACTAGTGATTGATGATGCATTTTTTAAAACAATTCTTCAAATATTGTTACATTTTTTTCCCCCCTCCCGAAAAAGAAGAAACACTAGAAAAACCTCCGTCTGTTAAATTTGACGCTTCAGTTAGAAATCTCAACACCGCCACTAGGTGGTGATGATAACGTTGAGTATTGTTACCTCACGACATCGAAAATAACCCTATTCATCGCCTAGTGATACGATCATCTATACACAACATTTAATACAACATTTATTTCTTTTTATTTCCAGGCGAACAGTATTAAAGTGCCTCGTCCCGTCGGCCGAGGCCCGAGCGCCTTTATACCAGCTCAAATCGTGAGTAGTAAAAACCGTCATATTTATATCGAGTATAAAAAAACAGCATGTTACGAATACACTAGCGCAATATTGTTCCAACATCACCTTATACTTCCACCGTGTGTGTGTGATATAGACCCCTTTGGGATTTGACAGAACGGCTTCCCCGATGCGGTGCTTCCGTTCCCGCTAGGCACAGCGAAACTCACGCCACGCGTAACCAACCAATGGCGTTGCAGCTGAATCCGCCACACCCTTCCTCCGTCAAAAGCGTAAATCTGCTCGTTCTGCTTTTGTGAGAAGCTATTCCAAATCATGTCGACCTGTAGGGGTCGTATCCATGACGATGTTACTATAAGTGGGAAGGGAACGATACGATCCGTTGGCACACCACACATTGTTTTCGTGTTACTACGATTTAATTGAAATTTCAAGGTCATTTTTTTTTTGGTTTGTTTACTGTGATATTTTTTTTATATCGTCCCAAAGTTAATTAAAATGAAGGTGACAAGGTAAAAGGTGGGACGAGTTGGAGATAAGAAATCTTCAAGGGTATAAAAAGTTGCCTGATCCATTAACTTCTTTTTCTTTGCTTCTTTATAGTTTTTTTTTGCTTCATGTTTATGAGGCTAAAATACTAGTTTTTCTCTCATATAACCTCAGTAAATTTCCCAGTGTTTAAAAACAGGTCATTGCCATTTTAGATGAATTAAGAATATTAGGTGAACTTTAATTTTGATTCGTGGAATTTCATATTAGATACTTGGAAAAATGGAATTGATATCTGATATATCGAGAAATATGATTCGAAAGGATGGAATAAATAATAAATTTGGGTATTCAGTTTCATATTTGTTAGGTTTCGAATAATTTTTGAACGGATATGCAGTAATGATGGATCCCTGTTGAGTAAATTACTGTTTACGAAACGGATTTTGAGTTCAGTCACTGTGTAGAAGTGAATATTCATAGGCCAATGTCGCCCTAATGCTACTTCATCTATGTTTTAAATGAGATACTTATAAAAATTTGGTAGAAACTGTTATGAAGCAAGTAGCTATGGGGAGTGCGCTTTTACTTCCATATGCTGCCACTAGATGTAGGGTCGCCACTGAGCACTGGGTACGTGTATGCATGGAAATGCAAAAATGGAAAATGGAAATTTTCCAAATTTATATTATAAGTACACACAAAAACAGCAACTACAAACCAGTACAGCTGTTATGCGGTGATCCATTGCGCCACTCTGGTGGCGAATTGTTGCAACAAACCCCGCACTCGCCATTGTGTTTTCCGTATCAGTTCGTTCCTCTTATAGGGGATTAAGATCAGTACAGATCATTATTTGGTATACTGGGTACGTGTATGCATGGAAATGCAAAAATGGAAAATAAAATTTTCCAAATTTATATTATATGTACACACAAAAACAGCAACTAAACCAATATAGCTGTTATGCGATTGCACCACTCTGGTGGCGAATTGTTGCAACAAACCCCGCACTCGCCATTGTGTTTTCCGTATCAGTTCGTTCCTCTTATAGGGGATTAAGATCAGTACAGATCATTATTTAATTTTACTGCTCTTTTGTATTGCTGAGGGTTTCTTTATTTGTCTTTGCAAACTCTATTGTAAATAATTAAAGTTTGTTTTTAACATTTTAAAGCCTCGCTCCAAGAAACCATTTAGTGCATTTGTTATTTCAGCTTTATTGAATTTGTAGCTGCTTTCAGAGTTGAGAAAAGCTAAAATGATTGCTTTTCATGTTCGATGAATAGACGGAAGTCTCTTTAAAAAGGTCCAACTGTTACCTTTTTTGGTGCTTCGTATTCCGCTTTGTGTTTTCCACGAATTGCGAATCTTGCTTTGGCTTCAACTTTTGGTCAAGAAAACGAATAATTATTTGCTAACTTGTTAGCTTCTAAAGTCTTTTGTTGGCAAATTGAAAGAGCCCTGGAAAAACGGGGGATGAGGGTGTCACGTAACTGTCATATATCACCGGTCCTGGTGTCGTGGTGACTAACAGCTCGAAGTGGATAAATAAATAGAGACAACAAAACAGATACTAACAATTCAAGGGGAGACGTTCGACAAGACATTTCACAACTGCCCCCCTGCTCACGTCACAGCATGAGATTACTTTGAACGTTCAAACTTGTCGAGTGGTACCACGATTCGCGAGACAGGTGGAAATTTACCAAAAACTTATTACCCAAAATTCCCAGAATTTAGAAACTTGAAATTCTCTACACGAGAATAAACAGACGGTCCATGGGGCTGCCAAGTACTTTTTTTTTCTTCCCCTCACCCCCTCCCTACTTAACTTCCCCTTCTTGTATCCGTCTTTTGCTTTCTGACCTGTTCCCCCGCGGTATTTCTCGCCGAGGCTCAGTGGCGCCAAATTTGAGACAACCTAATGAGCACTCTACTCCTGAATCACTTCCTCATTAGTTGTCATCATAAACACCAATTTTTTTTTTTTCGTTGCTTGACTTTTGACCGTGTCCTATTCACCTTTATTAACCCCATTTTCTTAAAAGCAAAGTATATTTCTGGAACAGCAAGGGGGCTGAGGGTAAAGCAAGTGGTAGTAGGCACTGGTTTATCTCTTCTTTCGTTTTTAAATAACTTTGTTTACCTTTTCTCTAATATCTTGACATAAAAAGTTATAAATTATGAAAAGTTTGAGAAATCATTTCCTAAAATTTGACTAAAATGAAGCTTATCATAAAATTTTAAATATGGCGCCTATTATTGACTAGATTCATTAGTGGTACATTCATGAAACCACATGCTCTTAATTACTGTTTACGTGATGAAATATTAAACAATAATATTATACTTGGAAGCCACTAGGTGGTGCAAACTTAATGAAATGTATTGAGGACAGTGAAATCATGAAATCCTAGTTCATTCTCCCATCCGCTTTTTCTCTGAAATTTACAACCATGTAACAGCAGAGAGTTTGAAAAACACCTCAAATGTATGTAACATTAAAATATGAAAAAACCCAGGGGGTCAATACTTGAAAGGGCAGTCACGTGAATTTCTCGTTTTTGTTTGTCCCACTAGATGACCTTCAAGCACTCAGTTGCATCATTTGTGGATGGAGATTTGTTAGTGAGAACCATACTCACCCTTGTAATAAATAACGTGACATTTAATGTCATAGTTGAGGCCCGCCTAAGTGCCCATTTGATTCCTACGCAATTCAGTGACCGGCATTCACCTTACGGTAGATCGACGGGAGATTTGCAGATTGTCCACACGACAAGAAGAAATTTGTGAGGCGGCCTCTGCTGGCCTTTGAACATTTTATTTTCTTTGTCATGCGGGTTATTTTGGAAATGTAAAAGTAGCATGTGTCAGTTTATGAATCATATTCATCATCTGGCAATCACCTGACATAATAATAATCAGCATGATAGAGAAGGTATAAACTTGAAATGGATGTATTCTCATTTGTTCTATTGGCCATTTACCGACAATAATGTTTACATGGGCCTATTAAAGGCAGGAAATATGCATGCGGCTCATTATATACCAATACAAATAAGCCGGTGCTATGCATGCCTGAAGCTGCAACTTCCATTCGATTGTCCTTCGTAATTAGCCGGTGTAACACATTAAAGTGGGCGGGAAGTTACATTTTTTTTCTCCGCTCAACGCCCCCTTTTCTTCCTTCCTTATTCCCATCCCATTCAGATGGTCAAATTAGGAAGAATTAACCCGTCAACGTCTTTGTCATGGTTTATCAGTTTTGCTGTAATTTTGATTTCTAATTATGTTAGGGATTATTTATTGATTATATTTCACACGAACCTCCAACTTGTTTTGTTTATTTTACTTTGATTGTCAATAAACGTGTCAGTGTCATAAGAGCTTGTAATATCAGTTCAAAATTTTATTGACAACTTATTTTCTCTGAGTGCAGTAGTTGAATTCAAAACCAAATGGTAGATGAATCCGATGCGCCACCATTGGTAGAACTGCGGCTATTATTAGAACTGCCGAAACGACAGAGCCCCATTGGGTCAATATTTTGTCAATACTTGCTTAATCACGCTTTTCATTAAACCTAATTCACATATGGGGTACCCTACAGTTTGTAAACGACCATAATACGATGAATGGCAAAATGACATACACTAGAAGTTACTAATCCTTGAATAAAAATGAAACACCTGCAACACTAGCGCCGCCGTTGTTCTAAGTAGCGGAGTAGTTGACATGATTTTTCACATGGTTAATTCAGTTTTAGTAACAGTCTATTCATGCAAATTTTCACAGTTAATGTTGCTCCTGTGTCACTTTTAAGACTTGAAATTTGTATAAGTCAGTATATACACAAATGAAACACCTGCAACACTAGCGCCACCATTGTTCTAAGTAGCGGAGTAGTTGGCATGATTTTTCACATGGTAAAAACTGACACCAAGTGTTTTCAGTTTTAGTAACAGTCTATTCATGCAAATTTTCTCAGTTAATGTTGCTCCTGTGTCATTTTTAAGACTTGAAATCAAATGGAATGTTGGGTGGGTTGCGCTGTACAGTAGCGTGGACAACTTCATAAACCGTGTGAAAAATCATGCCAACTTTCGCCGCTACTTAGAACAATGGTGGCGCTAGTGTCATTTTTATTCAAGGATTAGTAACTTCATTGTGGTAGTGTATATGTGATTTTGCCTCTTTTAATATTTTATTCATTCATTAATTTGACTATTTAAAGCGCCGCCCTGGTGAATCAATCAATCTTTATCAATTGCATCAATCCTAGCAATGTCCAAAGAAATGTATCTTTTCATCAAACTGAAAAATCGTTTTTTTGGTGAATTCAACTTTTTATTAAATTTAAACGCAATTTGCTGGCTTTGGGAAAAAGTGGAGAAATTTTTTTTATGGTTTTTTAGAGCAAAGAGAAAAATGTGTGTGTGTTTTATTGCCCACTGAGTCATCAAGTGTGTTTTTTGTTCGTTGGGAGATAGAAAATCACAAGATGGAGGAAGTGTCACTTCAGCAGGATATAACCAGCAAGTGAATGGGGGTTACCATGGAAACGAGATGCTGGGTAACGTTGTCGCCTCGTTATCTAGCGTTTTCTTGGATACTCAACTGTCATGGTAAGGGATGCGATTTCAGATGAATTGAAATGCACGCAGAGTGCAAGTATATCAATTTTGTCATTTATAATTTACTGCCATAACGTGGCATAAATAGCTTAGGGTTTTTTTTTTCCCCCTTGGGATAATTTTTCAAAATTAATTGGAGCGGTAAATTTTAATGAAAGATTTTAATTAAAATGATACGTTAATAAGAATCTTAATTCAACAAATAAAACAACTCGATTGGAAAAGTTTAATTTGTGTTTACGTTTCGTGTTTTTCTCTCTGCTTATCGTTGTTTAGTGACGCGTGAATAACATTTTCGGTAGTCGCGTATTTGAGGGTGATGAATCACGAAGTGTGACGTCACTACGAGTTTGTTAAAACACGCTTTTACAAGAATTTTTAAAATCTCTCTGACGTCAAGAATTTTTATAATCATAAAATACAACTTTTTATCGGCGTTTATAAATAACGAGAAATTTCGAGACTACCCATCATGCATGCGGAGTATTCCCAAAAATGACAGCCATTTTGTTTGTTAGATTGTCCATTCCTGGCAGATTTGATACAAATGTTTCGTCCCCGTGCGTTCGTTTTTGTGCACAGAAACACGATAAGTAATTTTTTCGGTAGGTGATTGTCTTACATGATGTCGTATTTCTTTCTGCTCTAAATTTTTTTTTACTCGTCTGGTGTTTAGTAACGTTATACACCCTGGTGGCAATTTTTTTGGTTGTATTCGAGGGGGTTTCATGTTGGGTCAAAATTGTTTGGATGGTTTTAATTTTTGTGAGAGATTCAGTAGTTTTTGTTTCGATGATTTAAAAAAAATTTAGTGTATTTTTAAATTGTACGTTTTTGTGATCGAAGGGTGCGTTAAATACAGAGTTATACCTTGCATAGGAAAACGTAGAACACTTATTATTTATTTACCGATCGGAGTAACGAGTAATAATACGATTGAGCTTCGTTGGAGTGAGAAACTTGTGCGCGCTGCCATTTTGTTATGACGTAACCTGTATACGTCATTCAATCTCGTCTTTGTCCCACAGTACGAGAAATTTCTTTTATAACCATTATTATAATATCCTCACTGATTTCTAAACATCAAAATATACTTAAAACGATTTTACAACCGTTTTACTATCTTTTCCTAAAGATCACACGTGACTTTTTCCCATTTCTTGTTATTCGCCGCAATAATCTGATGACGTTCTCAATACATAATCGATATCAACTCATGATTCTTCCTCGATTTTTCTCTCTCTCCTAACCATCCACTTTGAAGACGCTGAAATTGATTGACTGTAATCGTTTTAAATCAACACAATTGTACAACAAACAAACTTTGTTTTTATACCAATTCGATTTGTAAGAGTGATCATACGATCTCAACTAGAGTTTGCGTGTCCAATTCAATTCGACACACAAGTCCACCGATGACAATTTTTTTTTTTTTTTTATTTACTGGCTAACAGTTCACCCCAAATAGGGTTTCTCTCTTTCTCTCTCTAACTTTTCAAAAATGTTTATTGTAGTTTAAATCATTTTAATCTCTTCAAACTTTTCTCATTATACATTCATACGTTAGAACTTGCCTAAAAGGAAATAATAAGTTAAAATATTTCATTTTATGAGGTGAGGTTGGTAATTAAGGCGAAATGTGGGGGCGGAGTTGACAGAAAGAAGAGTGCAAGGGCTTAGTCTATTTTTAATTTTGAGTTATTTGCCCAATTTGCTCTGACAACTGAAAAGATTTTTTTTTCTCCCACTTTTTATTGTTCAACTTTCTTAGAGATGAAATAAAGTACACAAATTTAAGAGTGACCTACACGTTCAAAATCTTGAAAATTTACTTTTTTATGGGTTTTAGTATTGAAGTAATTACATTTTATATTATTGATTGGGTGTAAATTTAGGACTTTTCACGCATGTTTATTCATGCACATTGAGTTTAGTTTTTTTTTTTTTTTTTCTTTTCTTTCTTGCGAATTGGAAGTAAAGGGTTGGATGAGTTTGTAATTTGTCAAATTGAGGTTTAAAATTAATTGATGAATCATGATGATGTTGGAACAATATCCCCCCTTTCCCCCCCTCTTAGTTCAAAATAATATTTACAGTTGGTTGTAAAAAAAAAAAAAAAAAAAAAATTAAATAAAAACCAAAAAAAGAATGAAAAAAGCAAAATGGTTGTTTGAAACAGGTTTACCAGAGATTACATGATTTATTTTTCTTTTTTCCTTCTTTTTCTTTTTCTTTTTTTTTTTTGTGTGAGAGGACATCGAACTAACAGTTAACATTTTTTTTTGGGGTGGGAAAAAATGTCTTGAAACCAGTGTTATATTGTGCAATCTGTAAACATTAATTTATTACAACGCTCCAAATACCGGTTACTGGTGACTTTAGCATGATGATGAGATGTCGCATTTAATTTTTTTTTTCTCTTAGCTTTTCCTAGATGTGAAAATATTTTTGAGTAGTTTTCACAAACATGTTTTTCCGCTTGTATAGTGTCATAAAATATATATATATACACTGCCTTATCAATATCAGTTCACTTAATGCATTAAAAACATTTTTTTGAAAGAAAAGAAAAAAGCAGTTTTATATTTCCATAGAGTAAACAATTTTATTATTTATAAAGTTTATCTTGGCATGATTGAAACGCTTTGAGTTTGAAACCAAAGTACGGAGAAATCCAATTGTTTTTTTTTTTTTTTTTTTCGTAAAAATAACTCTACTTTAAATAATTTTATAATTTTTTTTCTATTTAGATCGAACCGCCAGATACAGCGAATGAAAAGGTAAAACAAAAACTTTGATTATTTTCATTATGTAATACACGTTATGGGACGGGGAAAAAAATCAAGAAAGCGAAACTGATTATTTAAAATTATCTTTAATAGCTACAAAATAAGATAAATTTTCAATATTACGAAATTTGAAATTTTTTAAAAAATCGATATTTAAAAACAAAACTTTTTTGATTCCAAATTCGCCCACCAGAGGCGTTAATGATCGTCCTTTTGTACATAGCGTGCCTTTGCTCTGTTTTGCACTCACGTTTTCCCCGATATATGATGATTCTATAACCGAGGCCTCAACAACCCCATGCAAATGAACGACATCAACATGTGCATGTAAATTACAAATTTATTCGGTATAGAAAAAAGGAACTTGTAATGTGGAAATTAACCGATCAAAATATTACGATTAGTTAAGCCTAATTCATCTCCAATGAATAAACATTGATAAGATTATACTGCACGTTATTTAAATTAATTAAAAAGTGGTCTTAAAGTAGGGGGTTATTAATTCTGACGTTTTATTTTTGATCTATTTTTCGTCCGTGGCTAAATTAAAAGTGAGTCATGACGTCAATGACAGTTGAACATTAACTCTTTCCGTGCATCGTTCAGCCTTGGCTCCAAATGTACATAATTTTTTTTTTCTCACAACCATAAATCGTCATTTTGTTTGGACATCTTCCTCACGCATATCTCAAAAGATGAGTTAAATTTAGCGGTTTAATTGTTGTGGGTAATTTCAATTGATTAATGATTAGGCTTAATCATTAACTTTTAAAAAAAAAAAAAAAAAAAAAAAAAAAGATGAAGAGACATTTTAATAGGGCGATGACCGCTAACATCTTGATAAAAAAAAGACATTATGGTACATTAAAATACGTGTCGTCTGAATAATGATGTAATGAATCTTGAAAGGGTCAGATTAAACTATCAAATTAACCGAATGAGTTCAATTTGGGTTCAAACTTGATTACACCTGGAGTATAAAAGATGTTTTATTGAAAAAAAAAAAAATTGTGAGCGGAAAAGTTTATTTTCCTCACTCAGATCACTCAATTTTGGAATGATTTGCGATTGTCATTGAGGTATGTCATTATTATTGGTTGATGAGTTTAAAGGGAAAATTTGGGAGTATTTACTCATCTAGATAAATAGGAGAAATTATTTATGGATATTGATGCATTTTCCGTCATTTGCTCGACTAATTCTTCTAGTGAAATGACAGGTTTAATTTAATCAAGGCAATAAACTCATTTTATTGATTTGAAACTGAGATTTTTGCGAGTTTTTAATCATCGCACGTGAAAATGAGACTGCGAGCCAACGATTTGACCCTTTCAGTAATAGGAAACAGAAAGCTAAACGAGCTGTGTGATTCCTTTTCGCCCAAATTAAAGGGCCAATTGATTTCTACTTATATTAAAGGTGTGGACGTACTCTGGAATTTTAATTTTTCACTTTTGGGGATTGAAAATGTAAAACTGATCATCGAAGGAAACCTGGAAGGCCTACAACATTGGGGCTCTCACCTGGCTTAACCTTACTTAATGTAATATAAAGCAATTTTAATTGAAATTTGGCTCAGGTTTTCGTACATGTTAGTTTTCGATTACCAAAAGATATCTTGCATTTTCCATAAATCTTGGGGTTTGTGTTTGTGTTTGGAAAATCAGAGGCCTTACAAAGCAAGATCAGTGCTATTAGAGGAAATTATGCCATGAAACTCGTGACATCTCGTTCTCGCGAGACAGATTATTAGTTAATTTAACTTCAGATTTTTTTTTTTTCGTTTTTAAAGATAGCTTGTAATAAGTTTAGTGCATCTCGCGAGGACGGGATTAGACGAGATCTTGTGAATGTCTCGTGACATCTCGTTCTCGCGAGACAGATTTTTTTTTTTCGTTTTTAAAGATAGCTTATAATAAGTTTAGTGCATCTCGCGAGGACGAGATTTGACGAGATCTTGTGAATGTTGTCATTCCCCTTTTGATATTGATTAACATGAGAAGTGCCTTGTGATCATTCTTTATGACTTACAAATTTATCCGTTCATACTAGTAGTATAATAATTTCAAAATGTCGTCCTGAAACCCTCATTTGGATATCCTAGTTACACCCTTTGTAAGGGCCGCGTATTTAGAATATTTTAATCAGATTTTTTAATCACTATGAATTACGCAACGTATTACTTCCGGTTGGTCGCTTACTCTCGACCACGGTCTCCCCTACCATTATATATGGACAAATTACACGCAGCATAAAAGAAAGAACAAATCCCCCAAAGTTGACCAATAGGCGGCAATGGCCTTGGCAGCCTAAATACTTGTGAGATGGTCTCCCATGCGAGATTAGACTAAAAACAGATTAACTAATCCCAATTTCTAGCACAGGTGCAATAGCTACTTATTAATAATGTGTGAAGGTTATGAATTTGTTTTTTTCATATTAGAAACAGCTGTATAGATAAAGAAAATTAACGTGATTTAAAAAAAAAAAAAATTGAATCCACCAAAATAAAAGTTCCACCTGGTTGTCGAAGCTAATATTAGCTTTTTATTGTGTTTTCACGCTTTAAAAAATAGACGGAAAAAGAGTTGCAAATGAAAGGTCTAGAGTAATTATGTAGAAAATTGCATGCGGGGCAAGTACATAGGATGAAAAGTGAATTTTAAGGCCTTGGGGAATTAGGTCATAAGCCTGAGGGTATATGGGATAAAAGTTACGATTAGGATTTAAGGTCTATAGCGTTCGGAACAATAATTTTGTTTGTCATGGAATCACTGATTACTTATCTCTATTCATTTACATTGTCAAGTGTAAATTAGGGTTAGATTCTTGTAGAATGGAATTTGTGACGTTTCACTTTAAGAAAGTTTAACGTACAGAATAATCGATTGTTGGTTTATACGTTAATAAAATTTACCGGCGTTATATATCACGTCATTTATGGTCGTTTGTCTAGCTACGGTATCTTACTCCCCGAGTGAATTAAACCGCACATTGGATTTCTTGTCGGGTTTTAGTGTTAACTTGAAGATGAATCAATTTAAGAGCAGGTTTTACTTCCAACTGTTCTTTCTTTCTTTTCAAAGTGCGAGTAAAACTCGAAAATCTGTTATTAATCCCCCGCACGTAATTCACCAGTTTATTAATTCGGCTGGATTAAGTGTGAAATCCAGTTGGAGTGATTTAGGCCTATTCGGCTGTCTAAAAGAAAAAGATGCTTTGTGACATTGATAAAATATCCTCTCACTTTACTAAGGGGTGAATAAATTTTCGATTTTATATCTTGACTGGCAAAATTGACTCAATTATCTTTCCCCAGGTTTTTACAGTTCAATATATAGTAGTGGGTTGGTCCTTGCAGTCAAATTATTTTTATTGATAATTATTTTTTTCCATCCCTGCATTTTATTAGGTAAAATTGAGGGTGGAAAAACTATGTGAACCTACATTTTAGTGTCAATCTACAATTTATGACCTAATTGTAGATTTTTTTTTTTTTACCTTTAATATTTATTACGTATTAAAAAAAAGTTATTAATTATTTTGCCTTGTAGGCTTAAAATAATTAATTTTTATATAATATATTATACATATATATATATAAAAAGTTTGTTCCACTAAACAATTTCCAATAATTCAACTACCCCTTAGAGCATGCTTTTAATAAGATTGGGTGAAACGTTTTTCTTGCTAATTTAATACTTATTGCGTGTATACACTCGCATTTTTTTCCGAGCCCGAAAACCCTTTAACACTTTTTAAGGCAATTAAAGTTATTTGGTTCGGCGTGCAGAACAGGTGCTTCCTGTGTACATTTTTTCCTTGTGTTTATGTAATTATGCACGTACTCTTCAAACTCTGACAACAGCTTTTTAAAATAGATGTACTCATCTATAAGATATAAGAAACTTTTTATTTTTCTAACAAGAAGGGGTTGACTTTTTTAATTAAACCTAAAAGTTATTCATTTTATCAGAATTTTTTTTTTTTTTTTAAAAAACTCTTTGTGACAAGGCGTGGAGAGATGTAATTTTCGTTCACAGAGATGTTGAATACAAGTCGCTTCCGCACTTGGATGCCCTTCCTGCTGAATCCATTACACAGAAGAAAAAAGGCGACACTGACCATGGTGTTCTTTCCGCCCATCAGCATTGCTCTCGCTCATTGGTGGAACTCCTGTTGCTAGGCCAAGAACGCCCTCTTTGGGTGAATCTAAATTTGGGAAACTAAAATTACCCAAGTTTTTTTAATCAGAATTTTTATAGATGGGAAACGTATCGACTAATTGTAAATAATCGTAAATGGGGAAAAAAATTTTTTTAAGTTGCATTTTATACCAAATTAGTTACGAGTTGTGACGTTAGGGGTGACAGCCATTTTTATTTTGGTAAATGCACTTTCTGTCAGGTTTTATTTCAGTAACTGACAATGCAAATTGCAATTTCAAGCGGTTATAATCGATCTAATGTTAGTCATGAAGCGCCGTATTGTGTCAAAAAATGAAAAAGTTGTTTCTGGGTATTCAGGGCTGAAAAAGGTGATTTTTTCAAAAGTGGAAATAAAGTGAATAACAGGAAAGCAACATCTCTCCGACCTTCAAAAAACTTTTTTAATGACTTATAAAATTACATTAAAAATTCAAATCGAAGTTCCCCATTTCCCCTTATGTGGGTATGAAATTGAGGCTGAAAAAAAAATTTTCTTTTGATTTAGGGAGAGGTAATTGTCATTAATTTTTTTTCTCTTGTTACTCTGTCCCATTGACCTTCAGTGTTAATGTTTTTTTCTGTGGGAATTTTAATGAGGATTCAATAAAAATTTCATTTAAAATTCAGGATTAGACAATTTCACATGTAATTTTAAATCACTCAAGTTTCCCCCTTAGATTTATTAAGAAGGAGGAGAAGAAAAAAATTCATAATTTTTTTTTGTTTTCTGCCTCCCCTTCTTAAAAACCCCAGAAAGTTATAGTCAATTGTCAAAATTAATCTCCCCTACTCAAGATTGCAGGTGTATAAATCACTCCCATCAGATCTAATCAGAATTTACTAAAATGCAGGAATTTAATTTTTTTTTTTTTTTTAATTTAAAATTTAAAATTCAGATAACCCACATCTTCCCTAACATTTCACCCGAAATGTTTTACCCTAAAAACTTTATGTTCATAATTCAAGATTTTTTTTTCCTCCCCTTCTCCAGATCCTCTTGACTGGTAACCTCAAAGTTGTTTAGACAACATTTAAAAAAAAAAGGATTTAAATGGCATTTTCCAAGTACCTCTTTTGGTTGGATTTAACTGCCACTCGAGATTAAGCCTAAATTGAGAGAGGAAAAAAAAAAAAAGTTGACTACTTTTCAACTTAGGGATGTTTATTCCCCCAGCAACAGTGCCTGTAATTTCTTTTTTCAGTTGAAGCTAGAAAACATTGACTGGTGCACAATTGATGATTCAGATCCGGTTTCCTCAATCTATCTGTCTGTACGAACAACACACCTATAATTAAAAGAATGTTTACAGACTGCTTGGCCTTGGGTTTCACTAGGTTTTTCGCTGAAAAACTCGTCTTTAATGGATTGACATTATGCGTTTATATATGATGAAAAACGTGACTGGATATGTTGGTAGGCTTTCTTCCAAATGCGGGGGAACATTTGATACCTAATGTCAAATGTGATGAATACTCAAACTTGATACATTCAATGCATGTACAAAATGCTACTTCACTTTTATACCCTCCATTCAACATTTGAATTTTTGAATGGAAATTGCATTTTAATGAAATCACACCAATTTTACAGTTGAGCAAAATTGAGCAAAGAAAAGACTGGCCAGAAATGTTTGCAAACATCAGGATACTAATTGCTTCATTTAATAACCAGCAATATTTTTAGCTTTTTAGTGAAATCGACCTTGAATATCACATTACTTGAATCCATGAACTTAATTTTCTTCAATAACAACATTTTTACGAAAAAGATTTTTTTCTTTTTTTCCAAGTGGGTATTTAACACACCTAAATGAATTAAATTCTCTAGTTGAATTTGGATTGTTATGTTAGGTAGAGTCCATTTTGGCTGCACTTTTAGGGAGGTTCAGGCTTCACCCTTATTCCAATTGGGTCATGTCAAGGCCTAACTTTGCTAGGGGTTATGATGAGTTTCATATATGGTTTCACAAAATGAAAAGTTTAGTATTTGAATATTCTGTATAAACACTTATTTACATGTTATTTCCGATTTTTCTTTAAACTTCAAATTTTTAGTTCCTCATTTTCACGCATGGAGATTTCCTCCATTATTTCAAGTATTTTTTTTTTCGTTTCTAAGTTTCTACTTTCCATTAAACTTTTTTTTTTTTTTTTGTAATTTTTCCTTGTAGTTTATTTCCCTGGATTTGCTTGACTGATTTTATTTAGTGGTGAGGATAAAATGAGCAGTTTTTTTGTTTAGTGCCACTCCATCTTTAATCCCTGGTCTCTTTAAGTATTTCAAGGAATCTGAGAACCTTAAGGGAGTCTCTAGTGTCACTCAAAATTCCCTGACTCTGACAGTATTGCCTTTATTTATTACACAATCATGCAAAGTAATTGCATTATGTAAACACTTTTCTTTTTTTTTTTTTTTTTATTATTATTTAATTCAATATTTTTCCACCTGTAACGATTTTATTTCTTTTCACTTTCTTCCAAAATGCAATTGAGTTGAAATTATCATCACTAAAATTGAATGACTTATGAATTTTACATAGCACATGTCAAATCTGCATTTTAGCGATAAAGTAATTCACCGAATTGTATTATTTAACCAATGATTGTATTTCATTGTCAGATAAATCTTAGTGCGTGATTCTGATTATGTTTGAAACTTTTTTTTTTTTTTTTTTTTAATCATAGTCAATTTGATTGCAAGTTTATGTAATCAAATTACCAACAAGTTTGTATTGATAACAAGTCAGTTTGTAAAGAATCCCCTACGTTTGACGTCATTATGGAAGAAAATGATTTCTCTCTGTCCCCTCTTAACACAAGAATTTACTAATTATTTTCTCTTTGAAACCTCTTGGGGTTTTTATTACAGCCGGGTTAGAAAAGCTAATGGTCAAATTTCAATATTGAGATTGAATTTTAGAAAAATACAGGTTTAAAACTTGTGTACATACCCCTAACAGGCCTTTAGAAAATAAATTTCTTTATGTTAACTTGGAAGAAACCGCAGCAACCTATTGAACAAACGAACCATTTAAGCTGACCAGACACTTCAGTTTTTTTTAATCTACTCAAGAAATGCGAAAACGAGACCACAGCTTTAATCCTATGATTCTAGTAATTATTTGTATAGTAAACAAGAAAAGATTTTTAAAATATTTTATTGAGATGGGTGATGAAAGGTGTGGGTTCATCATTGAGATGGCATTGACCCGCACAAAATGAAACATCATCTTGGAAATATCCCCCTCCCTTCCACTAACCATTTGCAAACAATCTGTCACCGGTCCAGCAGCAGGGTTTCTTGTGGTCATTAGGAGGGTGGGGTAGTGAAAGAGGGCGGCCATTTAGCCTTGATTTGCGTGACTTCATTGCAGTATTCCCTGGTTCTCAATGATCGCGCACAGTAAGCTTAGCTTGCCTTGGATACAGTCGAAAAGCGCTGCGATTGGTTGTTGCCACAACCAATGAGAAGTCAATGTTACGGAGTAGTCTAGTGGGGGTTTATGAAAGTGGTTTTCTGGT
Source organism: Pachymerium ferrugineum (assembly GCA_034686365.1). Classification (NCBI taxonomy): domain Eukaryota; kingdom Metazoa; phylum Arthropoda; class Chilopoda; order Geophilomorpha; family Geophilidae; genus Pachymerium; species Pachymerium ferrugineum. The sequence goes on along the minus strand of JAQGAS010000194.1, from coordinate 33,891 downwards.
AATCGCGACTTCGATCGCTGTTGTTGGGAGTTTGCTTTTGTTGTTTGCATGCGAGGAAATGGAAATGATTTTCGAGTGGCTTTTCTGTGTCACATCTATTTTAAAGTAATTGCTCACACGTTTAAGAAATCATTAAACCGAATTTTTCTAGTTTAATAAATAGTTTGATTTTTTCCTCCCGTTCGAACTTATCGCTAAAGCGAAAATCGATGTTGGATTTTTTTCATTTTGTAATAAGTACTTAATGGTTTATAATCCATTCAGGTAGAGTCATCACTTTTTCCACGCTATTTAAATTTTAAACGAAGGAAGGTACAATTTAAATTTATAACTTTATAAAAAAATTTACGTTCAACGTATTAGAATTTTCAAATCTGCTTGCTAATACATCAAAAGCTATTTGGAATTTTGATGAAAAACTTGACAGGTTGTACAACACCCGCGGTAAGGTTTGACGTGTTTAAAAATTCGTTCGACCGTGTTAGGTCGATGGGTAAAAATAATAATCATCAAAGTTAATAAATTTGCATTCGCGGATAAAAAATAATGGGCGACAGGTTTTTATTCATTCAACGACCTACTAAGTTTGTTTATATCGCAACTGTTGGAGAAGGTTGGATGAGGATTTTTGCCATTTCCAATGGATAATCGATCATGACTTGGGTGCTGAGGGATTAATTCAATTATTTGTTTTTGCCTTTACGTGCGTGGAATTGAAAGTAAAAATAATAGCATTAAATAAAAAAACAAGTCGCAAAAAAGGCATTGATTATTCAATTATCCATATTCACGATTTAGGGTTATGTGGGCGTTTATTTTTAATTTTTTTTTTCCTACCTTGGTCCAAGGCCAGGGAAGTTTTTATGATCTCGTTTTCACTTCTTATTATTTCTTATCTCGTCACGAAATGTTTCCAAAGTAGTATTTTTTTTTTTTAATTGCTGAATAATTTATTCATTTATTTATGGTTTTTAATTAACCGTTTCTTTTTCCGATTTTTGTAATTTTAGTGTTTTAGATAATATTGAGTTTACTGTAACTCCCGTTAGGCGGATTATTTACAAACATGAGATAATGTATCGGTTGTAATTCGATTGAAACTTAACTGTCGCCATCTGTTCATTGCCGCCTGGTGACAAATTCGGGAGTTTTAGTAACTGAAATAAAATGTCAAACTAATATCGCCATAGTTATTTATAGATTAAGGTCTTAATAAATCGGCATGATTGCCCAAATGACTTAAGTTTACTGTTGACTGAGATATTTATAAAATAAACTGTTGCTGTGTTTAAAATGGGAAAAGTTGGCTTTGCCAGAATAATAACGGGCGAAGAGAAATAAACTCATTCACGTGAAATTTACGTTAAACATCTCCGGGATTTTTATTTCTACTTATATAAACTTCCAGATTGGAAGGTGAATAAATGTAGCTTTGTGACGTGTACTATAAAAAAAATCAATTAAAATTTTAAAAGTTTAATTTTATTTAAATTATTCTGGACTAAGGAAGTAGAAATATTTATGGGTTCTTCTTCGTTAAAATAAATAGCGATTTGTGATAAGCATCATTTTTTTTTTGTCACAGTTGAAAATCGCATTCAGCCGGTTCCCGTCTGCACCACTGACGCTTTGAGTTGATCCCAAGGGTCATGGAGACATTTGGTTTCATTTTTTTTTTCTCCCGCAAAATATGTATCGCAGAAAGCAAATCTGTAAAGGACACAGGTCCATCAAATAAACTCATTTTGATATTCGTGTACTTTCAACTGTTAGATTATTCCAATTTTGGCATTCAGTCAACTACCTAATTTCTCCATTTGTTTGCACAATTTGTTACGATTATAACGTTATAATTATAAGAGATGGGAAGAATTATACTCTAGCCCCAATCAGAATGCGAGTTCTTGTGAATAATGCAAATGGTTGCCAGTTTTTTTTTCACAGAAAAGATGGCACTGGGTTTTGTTCAAAACAATGTTGGCATCAGTGACAACATTCACAAAATCGTGACACATCTCGTTCTCGCGAGATTCCCTTGTATGTTACAACCAAAATATAAGCCAAAATTTACTAATCTCGCGATAACGAGATATGACGAGATCCTGCTAAAACTATAATCATAACTATAATTTATAACAAGAAAATGCACAAAATCGTGTCACATCTCGTTCTCGCGAGATCAACTTGTATGTTACAACAAAATATATGTCTAAATTTACTAATCTCGCGAGAACGAGATATGACGAGATCCTGCTAAAACTAAATCATAACTATAATTTATAACAAGAAAATGCATAAACTCACTATGTTTTTGTATTAAAAAAATAAAAGGAAATAAAATGGGAAAAATAAATATAGATTTTTTCCCCCCTTATAAAACACCATCAACTGTACTTAAAGTTTGTTGCCATGAGGAGGTGTGGTCGGAAAGTCCCTTGAACGCTCTACTATACACCCCCGCACTTAATATCCATACCTTCAGCACACAGGTGTTTCAGGGTCTTTGGTCTCTCCTGATCCACCCAACCAGTTGCTTTTATATTGTTAAATACATGCATTAATCACGTAAAAGAAGATTCTCACCTTTGATGACAGCTATGAGCATTGTTTCCTTTTGTGCTTTTCATCAACAATGTTAATCCTAAGGATTTTAATAGATTAACAAATTGCTAATTAACTGAGTGTGTGTTTACAAATGATTGGTTGGGCTTTTTAAAGAAGAATTCAAATTGATTGAACAAACGAGAAAAAAAATGTAATGAGAAAAGCAATTAGTTCATTCCCTGCTGTGGAATTCTTCGCCAACCCCCTCTTTTTAATAGACGTTAGTTCACCTGCAGTGCATGTCAACTTGATGCGTACTGTTTATTTGATTTGGGCAAAAAATTCTCTAAGGGTAGATTTGTGATTGGGATGCCGGAAAAGAATAGTGAAAAGAGGAGTAATTATATTTTTGTATCTCTACTCTAGTGTAGTTTTATCTAAGTGGAAAAGCAAATTAAATCTCTAACTGTTGATGTGTTTCCTCCAATTTGCGCACACCTGTGTAAGCTTGTTATCTCCCAACAGAATCCTTCGGGTACATTTTGTGTTCTGCGTTTGAACTGGATTAAGAATTTAATTTTCTTCATTATTCGATATATCTTTTATTTTCAAATGTGGGATATTGCGCTCCTCTTTTTTTATGGAGTTTTTATCTTTCTGGTGTTAATAAAAAAAATTTAATGTAACGTTGGGTAAATATTTTAAAGAGGTTGCTACCACCATAAGGTAACTTATAAAATATTACGTAACGTAACTTCCATACCGTAAGGTAAACTGTTAACTATAACGTAACGTAACCTATTGGGCATTAAGGTCCGTAACGTGAAAATTTATAACGTCCTTACGTTATAAATTTTAACGTTACGTTACGTAATATTTCATAAGGTTACCTTATATCATCATGTGAAGTGTTACATTTTAACGTAATGTCATAACGTAAGTCGGTATTACAGTTTCATAAACGTTATAATGTGTAATATATTATAAAGTCCTTACGTTAAAACGTGTAATTACGTTACACAATACATAAATTTTTGGGTTAATATTTTATAATACGTAATGAGATGTAAATCTTACGGTATAATTTCCGTAAAGAATAACTTTACGTTTGGAAATATGTAACTTAAAGTACTACTTTTAATAATAACGTTACAGGTATAAATATGAACACATTTTTAAATTTTTTTTCTATTCTTGATTTAGTATAAATTTGGAAATATTTTTAAGTTTGGTAAATAATTCAAAGATAAAGTTTAATCCAATAGAAATGTCCCAAGTCAACAGGTAAATACAAGAGTTGTATAAGAAATTTATAGAATAAACCTCGAAGTCAAATTCTTAGAAACATTTTTAAACTAAGAATTGATTTTTCTTTGCATCTGGATATTTGATTATTCATAAACTCAACGTTGCAGCACTATCATCTGAAAGCGTGTCGTTCAGTCACAAAACCAATCACAATAAAATAATTTATTGCTGGACAAAAATATCTAGTTTAAACGCAACATGTTTCCTGTCAATATGTAAATGAATTGTAACCCTGACCCACATGAAACTCCTGTCCTCATAGTGCCACCATTACATTTTTTTTTTCCTTCCTCTTCCCGCATTGTGCCGACCTTGGCAGTGCTAAGCGTAGGTTGTTATCGAGTTGTTTATAAGGGAGATGCATCTGAATATGACGTCATTGTCACATACAAATTTATACTGTGAATATTGGGTATGGAGGAGGAAGATAAACGGAAAAGTCCAAAACATCACCTGCCATTCTAATCAGCTTCCTACAATTTAAAGCTTTAATTTTATATGTTTATTTCCTCCACGTGTGTGCCTTTGGTGCAATGGGCCTACTATAAGGCCCTTTATCTAATAATGTTATGAAATGGCATTAACAATGCTCTTGATAAATTGAACGTTTTTTTTTCGTTATCGTATTTTTTTGTTGGTATGGTCATTTATTGGAGATAAGTTAGGGAAATTGAAAAACACTTTTCTTTTTCTTCCGGTCGTAAATTGAAAGTGTGACCACCATCGTATGCAAATGTTGTGGAATTAGGAGATAATAAAAACCTTGACAAATTACGCTTTACATTTTTTTAAAAAAAATCAGTTTTTGATCATAATTTGATCAATTTCTAAACTTTTAATTACAAAATGAGAAAAAAAATTATAGTCACTAAAGTGAGATAACCTTTTAGGGATATAAAATGGGTAAAGATGATGAACTCTAATTTCAATGTTATCATTTCAAGATCATGCACGTCCGAGGGAATTAGGGAGATGCTGATTCTGGAATTTTAAGGAAATCTTTTACAATCCTGATTATAAACAGATCTTTTCCTATAGTTCCAACTCATTTATAATCAGTCGATCTTTAATAGAATTTTTTTTCTCTCCACAATCATTCCCCCAATGACCTAAAATGTATTTCTTTTCAAATAAAAGGTATTCTTTTCAATCTCCGTAGTAAACACTTGAAATAAGTCATACAAAAAACGCTTTACAGTAAAGAAGCAACACCAAAGTGACGCACACATCCGTCATCCGTTGGTGACACATTTACAAATTAACGTGTATTCAAGTGTTTACTACTAGTCAACCGTATCTCTCTCAAATTCTCATTTTCTAGGTTAATAGAATTCCAACTGTCCAACTTTATGGGGAATAAGTGATGTCAGGGAATAAGGTAAACAATGGGATATAAAAATTCTAAAGAATTGAAATTATGAGAAACATTTTTGGTGACATCATCTACTTAACATATTTTTGAAGGTTAGATATAGGTCGGTTTTTTTATGCGGGTAGCCTAGCAAATTGTAAAAGTTCTGACGTCATTCTGATATTAATCCTTCTCGATAAAGATAAAAGTAGAGGAAAAAGTTTTTTTTTTTTTTCTCTCTCTCTCTCTGATAAACAGCCAGGTAAAAATAACATCTTGTCGATATAATAACATTGAGGGATGAAGTTTGATTTCCTGGAAAGTACAAACAAATTAAATTGGATCCAATTAAGTATTTACTTTGTTGTGGGTTTATGTCCCTAGAATATCGACTTGGTCAGTTGCTTGTTAGGAAACTCTTTAGAGATCATATCATGTTTGGAAAAAAAAAATTTTGAGTGGTTGTCAAAAATGACCATGTTTGACCATGCGTGAAGTGAAAATCGTGCTCAAAATGGTTGAAAGAAAAAGAGGGAAAGAATTTTTTTTGTCATGCTGAGGATTTGTTTGAAACGAATGTGCGGTTAGAATATTTGAGAACTTTTGTTTATCAGAATCTTGTGTGAACAACTTTTAAAAATAGTCGATATTTATAAAAAATTTAGCCATTTTTTAGTCTTTTTCTGATTATTTTCACCACTATTTTGATCATTATTTAGTCATTTTCTGCACTCACTATTTAGTCATTTTCTGATCACATTGATCACTATTTAGTCATTTTCTGATCATTTTAATCACTATTTAGTCATTTTCTGATCATTTTAATCACTATTTAGTCATTTTCTGATTATTCTGTTCACTAATTACTCATTTTATTATCATTATTTAGTCATTTTGTGATCACATTGATCACTATTTAGTCATTTTCTGATCATTTTGATCACTAATTACTCATTTTCTGATCATTTTAATCACTATTTAGTCATTTTCTGATCATTAAGCATAATTAAACTAATCAAATCTGTGTTTATTAACCCATTACTGATCATCAATGTAAAAATGTTAAACTTGTTTTATAAGGAGTGTTCAAAAAATGCAAAGTTCCTACAAGAAACGAAGACACTGCCCCCAAATCTTCAGCAAGATACCATTTTACATGCAAAACAATCATACAGAAGCGAAAATAAAATAACCTCTCTCATCCAATTAATCTTCTTCACACACCCTCCCACAAAACTACAACCCCGCATGAATTATTGGCGCATGCTCAAACCCAGTTCAATCAACCCAAAACTTTCTAAAAGTGTTTACATTAAAAAAGAAAAAAAATTATTCGTCCAGTTGAATGATTTTTGAAAACCGACTAGATAGAACCAAGAAAAAGACTGATTTCCACGAAAACAGATTAATGCCAATTGGAAGGTTTGCAGACTTTCAGAGATCTTTAAGCCGTAAAATCGGCTGTTAGATTCGTTTGAGCTAATGATTTCACCAGCTCTTAACCCCCCCTCTAAATTCCTAAGCCTCATTTTTTCTCTTCATTCAACAACCAATTGCACATATCCCTTATAGGTCCTTAGATTTACTCATAATATTTGATGTTAATTCCGCATTGACTTAAGTCGCTGGATTTATGCATAGCTTAAAAGATGATCAACAACTCGCTACATTATTGACAGTTTTGAATTTCTTGAAAGAACAATCAAGTTGATCTGCTGCTAAAATCTTTACGGGGGGGGGAGGGGGGGGAAGTTGAAGAGCATTCAGCACGCGCCATAAGACAGGTAACTTTAAACATCTTCTTTTTTTGCAAGCAAATTTTATAAGCGCACTAAACAAGAAACTCGATATTTCAAAACGATTTGGGACCTCGAGTGTTAGGGTTTGAATACAGAAAAGAATTTATACAAGGTTCTTTTTTATAGTTTGTGGTAATAGGAATTTTATGAAAGTCTACGTATGGCACGTACACGTATAGATTGCTGTGCTTGATGGATAAAGTATATCAAATGTCATAATATTTTTTTTTCCTTTTGGTTTCACAAGACTAAATATATTAGAAAAAAAAGATTACTACCCTTGTATGGAATCTTAGTGTTTTGTTATTGATTATTTATCAATATATGAATGTTAAAGGGGCAATCAACAAGTTTTAAATGCAGTTATTAACTAAAAAGAGATTTTGTGAATACAATTACACACTTTGTAGTTTTATGGACAAATCTCATTTCACGTTTTACATCATTAAAGGGGTTCAGATTTACATGTAATGGATGTTGCTGTTCAGAGAGCATTTCTATTGGTGGCCAAACTCGGCCGGAATGAATTATCTCATTTTTTGAACGCTACATCACCAAATTGAAAATGTTGTTTACTTAAAATCAACTTTTCAGAAGGGTTGACTGTCCCTTTAAAATTGATAAAAATCGTCTTTCTATACCACTGAATCTTTATTCACGATGTGAACAAATAAAAAACACCCATTGACATTAATTGGATGATAAAAAAAAAAAATTGGCAAGGAACCGAAATGGAACATTCATTGAAATTCAGTGTTTGACAACAACATCTAGGTGCCGTTAATGTAGTTAGTTGCCAAAATGGTGGATTGTTGAATCATCGAATTATTTTTTTTATATTCTCTTACTTCCATGCAAAACAGTCATAAATAGATCTTTTATCGAGTGGAATTTTTGGCCTGGCATGGAACAACACTTGAAGGACCGCCATGCAGCGTCAAAAATTTGAAGGAAACTAAGAAATTCCATTACGCACCTTAGGGAGAATATTGACAGATCTTGGTGCCAAATCTGTAAACTATCACGTCTGTTGACATTTTCATGATTTTTTAATCTTCATTTTTGAAAATTCTCAAGCGACATGACAAGAGACAAAAGTAATTCCGAAATAAAGTATAAAATAAACGACTAGATTCCTTTAATTGAATGTATCTTGGTGTTTACATGACCGCTGTCTAACAGACATTCTTTGCAGATGTTTACATGCCTTCAATCTTGGAAGACACGTAATTACTGAGATGATCATTTTTCACCCAGGTTTTATAGAAAGCCACAAGTGGCGCCTCTCGTGGCGTATTCATTCCCCACATGTATTTACATTGGTCTAAACGATCGGATTGGGAATCGATTACCAAAGTTACGTAATGAGGTTAATTATAGGAATTACGCAACACGTGATATTAATACAAACGAGTTAAAGGGGGATAAGGAAAAAAAAACGCAATTTAGTATTAATTAGTATCGATCGGAGTAAATATTTGAAAGTGGGACTGGAGAGTGACACAGGTGACATTGATTATGCTTGTAATTATTAATGTGATAAGTGCTAGGAACGGCCACTTGGAATGAATCACTGATTAGTTCAACTAATAATGTCTGCTCTGCACTCATGATTCATCTGCAGTTCATAGAATTAAATTTTCCATGAAGAGGAGGGAAAAAAGAAGGAGAACGAAATCGAAAACGATTCTAGCTTGATTGAAGGGTTTGTGGAAATGTGAGCCAAGAGGCCAAAATGAAGGAAATGTGATCCCCGAAAAATAAAAAAAAAGACATTTCGTATTCTTTGTGATGATGATTTTAATTTAAAGAAACTTTTTTCTCTATTATCCTATTCCAGATGCAATCAAACGTATCTGAGCTGTGTATTAACACGAGTTTTATATAGGGTTTTGTAGTGGTGGGGTTTAATGAGTTTCATAAACGTTTATCTTGGCTGTGATAAGGGACATTTAATGTTGGTTAAAGCATTGTGTAGAGGTCTTAATATAATGTGGGAGACTCTATTTCCCTTTGGTTTAGGTCGTTAGGGTTAATGTAAATTTGTTGGCTTATTATAATGGTAATTAATTCCCCAAGGTCTTTTATACGTTTTGTTTTGTTTATTTTATTTTTTTTTTTGATTGATTTGGTTTATCTTTTATTTTTGATTTGTTGCTATATTATTAACTGGGTTTGTCTGGTTTGTTCCACTCACTTGCCCTTCTACTATTAAAGGCCAATTGAAAATAGGACGACTTGATAAAAGGGTTGACCAGGGTACAATTTACATCTGACTGATTTTATTATTTTTCGAATTTTTTTTTTTTTTTTTTTTTTTTTTTTTTTTTTTTTTTACGTAACTTGTGATATATCTGTGACTTTTGAAATGGTTGTGTAATAGTTATTCGATTTAACCAATTAAAAAAAAAAAATTTGTCCTAAATTTTGTATGAATTTAATAGGTGTCTGCAATGATTTGTGGCGAAATTGTGAAGCTAATAGTTTTTTATTTGGTGTGTAATTATTTGAAAATGTAATAGGGGATTAATTTAGGTGCTTGTAATCAATACGATTTAAGTTGGTAGTAATTAAGGTTATCATTTTACGATGCATTTTGATTACCTCCATATCACCGGGATCGGCTTACGTAATTGCCCGGCCGTAACAACTTGAAAAATTCGGGCTTAGAGCAAATCAGTTTCGAGTGTCTCAGAGGTAATCATTAATTCAATTTAAAGACGATAGAGGGAGTAAATAAAAAGCCATCTTTTATTTTTACAACCGAGAAAATCCCCCATTAATTTCGGTTAAAACACGAGCCAACTATTCCCGTACATCAAGTAACCACCGGAAGCAGTTATCGCGAGACGTCGGGGTAATAATAAAACCTGGTGTCCAATGCGGACGAGATAGCAAATGCTCGAGCCGGCACGATACAAAAATAAATTAAGAGTTTATTACCCGAAGTAACTGACATTGAAACGTAAAATGTAAACTTTTCTTTTTTATCATCTATAATGATATCCATTAAAGTTCAAAGTAGGGCAATAGTGGGCAGGAAGCTGCACATGATTAATGACGTTTCATGTGTACCAATGTCAGGTAGTTGGAAGTCCAGTGGTTACTCATGCATGCACCGATGAATCAATAGTTTTTTTTTTTTTTTTTTTTTTTTTGTTTTCTACTTTCAACAAACACCTGTCAACTGACTCATATCAAATAAACTTGTCACGCCCTCAATTTTTGATTAAAAATTTTTTTCATTTAAATAAATTTTCATGTTTTTAAATGTGAGGATGGTGAAATGACATCTTTTTCAAAGCCATCGTTTTGTTCCGTTGGAGTGGAAAATTAATTGATTTCATTTATATACATTTCAATAATGCTCGGTTGAAAACTTACCAACAGCTGTTGCTGATGTTCATGTTAAACATTTGCTGCTCCTTTTTTTAAAAAAAAAACTGATTAGAATGTTAAGAGCTCAAGTTTTATTTATTTCTTATTTTTTAAAAAGAATATTAACACTTTGCATAATTTTATTGGACCTTTCTGCTGCTAATTGAGAGCATGAAGTTTCTTCTTCAATTGATTTTAAAACGTGACGTCATTTTTTTTAATACGAAGTGAAGCTTTTATTGAGTAGATCAACGGGAATATTTATTGACGTTCCATTTAGAAAAATAAATTTCCGCTGAAAGAGAATTTTTTTTTTTTTTACTTGGAAATTTTGTGGTTATCACAAAATATTGATGGCGTGTAATTAAGTTGCGTGTATCTTGTAAAATATAGTTATCAGATTTCTAATTCTTAAGTCATTCTTTTCCTACACAATGATAAGATTTCAATAACTTTGTTTTACAATTACATGTAATACGTGTTTTTAGGTTAAACTAAACACCAACTTTTTGTTATGCACACTTTTTTCCCCCGTTTCCATTATATTCATACATGAGCTCATCTCTTCAGTCACGCATGCGCGAACTATGTTTTTTTTTTTTTTTCCCATTCTTAGAATGCTTACGGAAAATTGTACAAGTTCCGAGAGTGAAAAAAAAAAATAAAAATTTCAATTTGAATGCAAGTTGACAGTGGGGAAGCAGTTTATAAAGTCACGTGAGTGTTTTGCGGGGTTGTAAGATGAATGGATGAAAAGTAAAGTAAAAACAGATTTGGCGTGAAAAATTGTTCTTCTATTCAGTTTTGTTGTGAGTTGCTTATCTAGAGCCCAGATGTGATCAGTTTAGTAATTGCTTCTTTCCACTTTTTCTCTCCCTCTACCGTGAGACTACCATTAACAAATGTCAGTCAAAATGTGAATTACGCACATCCATGTGGGATTTCTTGTAGATTTGCACTCGATAACTACAAGTAGGAAACTATAAAAAAGAAATACCCAACTTTTTTTTTATTTTCATTTTCTTCTTTCTTATATCCCTTGACACTGATTTCCATCCACCGTGAATTGCTACAAAATGATGATGCAGGAGAAAATCACCATTAGTTTTGTCCATTTTGCAAACGTCATAGAATTTTAATTTTTTTCTGTTCAGGTTTATGATTGATTTGGTTTTTTTTTTTTTTTACTTATTTTCAAGATTTTCAAGATTTTCAAGATTTTAAGTGAAGTAAATTTTCTGTTTTCAACTAGATTTAATTACAGAGTTGAAAGTAATTAGTAAATTCATCAAATTAGATTACAACTTGTTAAGGGTAAACAAATGTATTAAAAAAAATTAATGGGTTTAATTAAATGTAATTATATAATCAAGTTTAAATTTTATAAAAAAAAAAAAAATGTGCACGTATAAATTTTGCAGTTGTTACACTCATTTCCGGTTTTGGAGAGAAAAAAAAGAAGAGCGCTCTTCAATTTATTTTGATCAATCGTCGTTAGGGATAAAAATGGGCGATTTAATTGAAGCAGAAAAATGGCGAAAAACGATTTAATTTTTGAATGAATGCAGTCGGTGTAAAAATTTCTCATTGAACACTGACAACACTAAAGGCTTAGATGAAATGTAGCGGAAAAATATTACCGCCGAGATAAAACAATAGTTATGACATGAAATTAAGTTTTGCAGCAGGGGAGTTGTTTGTGCGGAATTGATGTGAGATCTTAGTTAATGTCACCCATTGCAGAGGTCGCTTAATTCGTGTCTACTGTAATTTATCCCATTTCAACAATAGTCACGCTTGCTTCACCATTACGCATTTTACTATATTGGACGACTTAAATAACGAACCCGTTTGGCGTGTTCAAGAGTGGCCATTTGCTTGTTGAATTACTCCTGCTATTAAAGGATGGAAATAAATTTAAAAAGGGCGGGATTCTGGTGCTAAAAGGCTTATTAATTCTCCTACCGAACGAGAGTGGAATGCAAAATGCAACCGATGCTGGACAATCAAACCTTCAATTTACATTTAAAACCGTCCTCGACTTTATTTAATTGAATTTCCCAATTTATTTATTTTATTTATTTATTTTTTTGGTATATTAAGGTGAGATTGTGTATAAGTAGTGATTTTATCTTTTTATTCTTGATTGCTCAACCGAATCCTCTTATGTAGAAATTCTTTTTTCGATTCCACTTGATGATCCGAAATTGTGAATTCATGATTAAATGGATTTTTTTTTTTTTCTCTTTAACAAGTGGGAGGAAGTTTTGTTCGTTTTTTTTTTTCCGGAAATTATTCAAAGTAGGGTAACCTTACTTGTCGAACCCCCTATAGCGTTATTGTAAAGACCGGAAATCAGAACAAGGGTGATTCCAATATGACCTTCTTTATAACGAAATGTAAAGACTGAGTAATGATTTTGGTTTTTATTATATCGAGGTTTCGGGTCATAAAACTTTTTGTAAATAAAAAAGAAATTTTTTTTTTTTTCTTAATATCAAGAGTTGTAGTACAATGCACTTTAACAATTATCTAAAATTAGATTTCTATATTTTTAATTGAATTTCCCCTTTCCGAGAAACAATCTATAGAAATTGGATTTTTGAAAAAGAAATTTCTTATATCGAAGTTTTCCTTATTTAATTACATTCGTTGTGTTGAGGTTTAGATTTAAGAGGTTAATACAAGCACACGCCTACAGTTTATTATAATCTTCTTAACTAGCTGACGAAACAGCTGAAAAGCCTCAAATTGAGGCTGTTAATCAGCTTATCTGGTGATAATCCAGTTCGGAATTAAAATGAGTAGTGTTACAATAAAATGATGACATATTGTTTTGTGAAAATTGCGATTGCAAATGTCAGGTTGGAAATGACCTGGACGACATAGGGCAAGATTTTCTCGGTTAGCCTCACTTTGAGCTGAGCATTTTGTTATATCTGTGTAAATCTCATTGGATTTGTGGCGGAATTTCGTGAGGTTAGGGTGAAATTGATAAAGGTAAAATTGCTTCTTGTTGTTCTTTTAGTCAGCCGTTTTCTTGAGGTTGAGTGATGAGATAGCGACAAAGGGGTCAACTTGAAATCCTATTGTGTTGAATATGAGTTCACGAGGTCGACAAGGATTTGTGCTTAAGACCAACATTACGTTTCAAGAGGCCATCTTGTTTTTAACCCGCTGTGTGTTGAAGCTTTAAAAGTTTCTCGGATCCGATTTCAAATGTTGTAAACAGTGTCTGTTTGCAGACTGCTTTGAAAAATGAAACCCTTTAAAAACGCGCAAAGTCCTTTTTGCTATTTTTGTGGAGAAACTTTCTTGGATGACAAAGTTCTTTGCTGGAAATTAAATACGCATGCGTGCGGGATACTCAACAAATGAGTTCTACATTTTTGTGTGTTGAATTTACCCTGAAATTACCACTCAGCACTTTTCTTCATTTTTTATTTTATTTATTTTTTTTTTTTTTTTTTTTTGTTTAATGGGGCCAAGGAGTTTCATTTGTTTATTTTTTTTGTTGAATTTCTTTTTGAGTGTGTTCAATTTAATAAAATAAAAAAAAAAAAAAAAAATAATTACCCCCAAAAAAAAAAATAAATGGCAAAATTTCTGTGTTCCATTAGTGACTTTTTTATCTAAAACTATTTAATTGCCACATAAAACTTAAGAAAAGGTCAATTTTTATCATTATATTCATTTTATTAATGCAATTGAAAGGTGAGTCAATCAAATCACATTTAAAAAAAAAAAAATTGAGTAGTTTTGATTAACGATAACAAGAGTTAAATTTTACACTAATGGTTAGTATGGAAAATTTCCAGAAACAAAAACAACTTTCCAAGTGTAAATTGTGACGTTTAAGTGATGATTTAGCAAGTTCCTAACAAGTTGGAAAGTGGATTTGAGACTTCCTTTATTTTCTCGTTTCTATGCACTTCAGTTGTTTTCCCTGCAGTCATTTTTTTTTTTCCCCAAAAAATACTATTCAATCTCTTCCATTTTCTTTTTGAGTAAAATAGCCATAAGGTGTGTGCATTTAAGCTTATAATTCGGGGTGCAATTCTTTTTTTGATAAAAATCTAATCTCCAAAAGCACTTGTTGCTTTTTAAGCTGATGACTAATAAAGCAAGGCCAATGTGCTTCAACAAAAATTCCTTAAAAAAAAAAAAAACTTTAAAAAAAGGATTATTCAACTTATGTAATAGCATATTAAATTATGGCTTTGCAGACAGGAATCAATTACTTAATTTGTTTCCACTCAAGGATATATGGAGTGAATTTGAATTATTAAAGTTTAATTTTGCTCGTGTATAATAGAAAAACAATTCAAGAAATGAGAAAAAGTAGTTAATACAATAAATAAAAAAAATTGGAAAGTAATTAATAATATCACTATCAATTTTAATATCAGATTGAACTTGACACATTTTAACACATATATGTTGTTACTGATATTTATTTTAAGTGGTTAGCAACAAGCTTTTTTATCTATAGTTATTTTATACTAAACCTGGAAATGATTAAGAAGAGAAAAGTGTAACCAAAATCCAACTGGGAATTGACTTTCAGTTTCCTGCATTTGCCACTAGGGTGTTGGGTTTCTGCCATCTTAGGCTCACTCTGTGATTTTTTTTTTCTGGGGGGAGGGGAGGGGGTGGACTTTTTTTTTTTTTTTTTTTTTCTGGAACGAAAATGTTATTTTTTCCTTATAAATACTATTACCGAGAGATGTTTACCTCATCATCGCTTTCATATTAAATTTGATTCCTATGGAGGGTAATAATTTTTTTTTTTTTTTTTAATTGGATGTTGCCTAAAAGAAAAACAAGAACAAAGAAAATTACTATTTCTGCTTCAGTTCTAGGATTTCTATGTTTATTTTCTTCTCACTCATTTTCCTTTTCTAGCTCAATATTGCATCAGTTTTTTTTTTTCCTTTCAAATTCTGATTAAATTCACCTTTGACTTTAGGCCTACTTTAAGAAACTGTTGATACTTTTATTGGGTTAAATTTGCCCTTTGATCCATTTGCAACTGAAGGTGATACAAATGGACCCTCAAATTGCATCAGCTTGCAACGATGTTTTCCCGGTGTTTTTCCAAGAATCGTTTAAAAAAGAGTTTAATCTGTTTTAGAGAATTTTGAAAAATGGAGAAGTTTCAATTAATGAAAATCATAAAATAATTTTATGATTGAGTAAACCATTTGTTTACATTACTTGAAAGGTTTTTATTACTAAGTTATTTTTAATGTGCTGTCAATTAAACACATTTTATTGTTATGTCTGAAGAAATTTACGGTTCATTTGGGTTCAAAGGATTAGTTTCGTATCGTTTAGCAAAGGATCAGGTTTTAATACTGCAAATGAATAATGTTCTTGTTATGACTATAGATTGCTTTTATGCCTATTTTGTTTTCAAAACTACTTCTATTAATAGTGTTCTGATGAATTGCAAGCGCACATCTGTTAACGTGGTTCCGCTGATTGTCACCTGGTGGCGCGCGAGCCTACTTTTTCTTCTATTATGTCATTCTCTTTGTTTCCGGTTTTAGGGTGTTTTCCCCAAGTGACGTAAAGCATTGATTTTGATCGACTGACCTTCAAATTCAATTGGAAAATTATCCGCTTTATAAGTTTGTTTAGTATAGTAATAACTCGAGACAATTTTCTGTTGTCGAACAAAAAAATGAACGACACGTTTTCCCCCAATCGACTTTTTCCATTTAATTCGGTTAAGAATATTTATCTCCTTAATTAATTCTTGTTTACAAATTTAGAATCGGAATTCCATTAATTAAGTAAAAAAATAAAAAAAATAAAAGAAGACTTCAATTTGTATGTCGAGAGTGCGACGTTCAAATTTTTTCAATGTCAAAAAATAATTTTTGCATTCAAGGGTATTCCTGTCCTTTGTTCTCTGCACATGGTGATAAAAATGAGTTTTCCTATATAGGAAAAATTTCAATTGAAAAAGGAATGAGAAAATAATAAATATTATTTTTAAATATTTTTTATTTCCGTGTAATACAATTTATTTCTTCCGCATTTTTAATTCACATCGTTTATGAGACGAGCGGGTTTAAAATTGACATCCGATTTGAATTCTGGTGGGTTTTGGTTTTCTTTTGTCTTCTTTATTCCCACAATGCAAAAACTACGTGGTACGGTTTAACTGTTGTTGCCAGGCATTTTTATTTTTAAAACCGTATTGGAGGTAATTAAGGGGAAATATTAGCAAAAAGGATTCGACAAAGAAAATTTCAGTCATCAAACCTGTCATCGAAACGAGGATATGACAAGAGCCCACTTTGTTACTAGGCAAAGTTGTCTTTTATTACAACGCCACCTAGCGCCAGCTGCTAGGCGAGTCTGATTCGCCGAGAGGAAAGCCAATGAGAAGAGATTCTCGTTGATGGTCGCCTGCTGCTTTTTGTTAGCTCGATTTTGGAGCGGAGCTTCAGTTTGAGCAAGTGTCGTGGCTCGAGCAGGACTGGATTTCCCCACCAATTCGGCCTCGTTCTTCAAATTTTACCACTCGCACCATCAAGTTGACACAACAAAGAACCTTCTAGCCGAACTCAAACAAAATAACAAACTGACATCGACAACTAGAACAATTATGGGACAAATAGGAAATTCGGACGTGAACAGGCACACAGCTAAGTTGTCATCGGACGATCAAATGGCATCGTCGTTAGTCGAATCGAAAGATTGCAAAGATAAGAAAAGCCTGCTCTTCAATGATGACGTAAGTTGTGAACGCTGTCACTTTTTTTTTTTTTTAAACCGGTCCCTAGATTTTTTTTATTCTCTAATTTTCCGAACGTGTAAATTTCGAACCCTCCAAATTCTCGAATATTCCATAGTGAGTATTGAGTACTTGCATAATTTATCGTTAGAGGGATTTTCTGCAAGACGAAAAAAAAGATCTAAACGACCGGTGTTTTTCCAACCGGTGTTCGGGGTTAACTCTGTAAACTTTCGTTATCAATTAAAATTCACAACCATTTTGAAGTGATGCATAATTCATAAGGTTGTGCTATAAATTTTTTTTTTTTTTACGTGGTTAAACTTTAATAACTTTAAGCCTAATTGGATTTCCTGTGTCAAATAGAATTTTATTATTGGCGACTTATTGATCTCCCTGGTTTTCTAATCTCTCAGGTACTTAATATTAAAAAAAAGTCTAGCATTGCTTAGCAACTTGTAGGCGTCATTGTCCTATAATTACACGGTTTATTACAAGTTATAGAACACAAGTTGCTAACTTTTGAACGCACCTTACGATATAATTAGATAGGAAACGTTACGGAAAGTGAATTAATCAATTTGTTGTGTAACTACGCGAATGTTGTCACGTTTTATCGTGCTCGCATCGTAACAAGATAAAATGTGACATCATAGAGTGAGTTAGCTGATGATAAAACATTGTCACATTACATCAGGGGGGTGTGCAAGACAAGTCTTTATTTTCCCACAATCACTACAACCCCCCCATAAAGATAATTAATCGTTATTTAATCACAAACCTATAAAAAAAACTAATCAAAGTAATGCCTCCATCTCGTCATTACAAAATTTCCGCCTTTCCCCCACCTTTTTTTTTTATTTAAAAAATCACCTTTTATTAATTCCATAACCGGAAATGACGTGTTTTTGAAATTTTTATTTTCATGGAAACCCTGATCTTTGATTCTTTAAGTTCGTTGACCCTGTTAGAGGGTGTGGTTAATAAATGGTAAAATTAAGGCTGATTTTTCATCGTTTTAAAACTTAGTTGTCAACCATTTTTTTATTTTTTATTTTTTTCTTCCTTCAACTCTCTGATTAAAGCTGGTGCGTAGAATAAGTAAAGCCCTAGGCCTTTACCTGCGTGTGTCCTGAGCCTGTTTCTTTAGGATCGAGTCCATTTTGTGGAGGCTTTGAAGGGGTGTTCGGTATGCTTACTGGTTGGTTTAACGGGAATTTTCCAAACGAGTTCTTGCTTGTGATGACCTGTGGAAAAAAAATTTTTTTTTCCTTTTAAATTTATTTTTTTTTTACATGGGTTGGGGTTTATGTTGAAGTTTGAGGTCAGTTGAGGGGTTTTAGGAGCTCAGTAAATTTTAGGGGAGGAATGAGGTTAGGGAAAAATATTTTAATGGGGGAAATAAAAGTTTCTATCGGGAGTTTCTATTTAGAAAGCGAGCGGCCATCTGGTGGCAATGTGTGGTAGTTGAGGGATTGAAATTGCATCTGCCATCACCTGAACCCATTGAGATTTGTGATGATAGTGAGACGGTTTTAAGCGTGTTTAAAAAAAGAAAATTATAAAAATGTTTTGTAGGTTATGACGTCATTGGTTAGTAATAGGTTTTTATATGGCGCTTCACGAACGACTTAGTAGATGATACACAGAAAAAAAAAAAGTCGTAAGGTTTACAGTCGTGTCTGGTTCAAGTCTATTGCTTTTATTACACCACATTTAAAAGGACGTAATATCATCGTACCAAAGTTCGAATGGTCTTAAAAGCTTTTTCGAAACCCTCGCGAAAAATAAAGTAATTCGATTGGGACACGCACGCCCTCTTTGTTTAATTTGTGCATTTATTTTTAGGCTTGTTGAGACGAAGGATGAGTTGAAGGTAGTAATAAATTTAGGTATATTAAATATGTTATTAAAGGATGTTTTCAAAACACCTGTGTGTGAACTGGAAGTGAGGTGAGGAACCTTTTTTTTTTTTTTTCTTTATTTTCCTCTGACACACTCAGATGCCATTCCTAGGACATTCGTCCTTGTTGCGATAAGGTTCTGTGATGTCACCCGATTAGAAATGGAGCAAAGGGTGAAGATAAGTGGAGGTACGAGAGAACTAAAGGGTTAGTAACTGTGAATACCAGATTGGGGAAATGAGATTTGGGAAATGACGGGTCGTGCGAGTTTATAAATTTCGTCACTAGGGGGTTTGTGTGTGTTTGATCGTTTTTAATGGGATAATAAAAGTGGGATTGTTTGGTTTAAATTTTTCTTCTCGTGTTGAGCAATTGACGATCGATTAATTTTGATAGCCACGGTTGAAAGTTAAGAACGTGTGATAAGAGAGAAGCGAAAACGAGATTTGTTTACGTCATCTCGGTGAGTCGATAAACAAGGACGAGTTGAGACTTGGACGAGTTCGGTGCATAAAGGACACGGTTTATTCGGTTTTATATTGTCACGTTCAGAAGGTAAGAGAGAAAAGTTCCTTCTTTTTTAATGTTATAAAAGCTAATTTGTGAGTTCTAAGGATTTTTGTGTTGTAGATGACGTGTGAATAGTTAAAAACTAGGCCCGAGTGAATTAGAAATGAAAGTAGGTGTTCTGAATTTCATAATGTAAATAGATGGCAAAGGTCAATGAGTAGGAGGGGAAGCGAAATTGTTCATTAGGCTTATTTCCCCGTTAATTTGCTGCTGTGATTACTTAAATGGTTTTAAGCGTGCGAATAGCGAAATGAAAAATGCAACAACGGGTGTTTTCGCAGCAGGGGAAAAATAGTCGTGCTCGAATGGTGCAAATGTATTTTTTCTTGCATTTATAAATGGGATGTCCAATTAGGGACAACTGTTTTATAAATACCTTGGAAGTGTGTGCGAGCAACGGGTGAATGTTCTCAATTGAAATGACAACACAACATTGTTGATTGATACATCATAGTGGACGTGTTTTTTTTTTTTTTTTCTTTTTGTGTATTGGTTCGATGACTCTGCCACGTGTTGATTACTTTCCGGAGTGAGAAAAAGTTGGGAAATTGCCAATTGGAACGCACTTGGGACCTTCAGGTTTTCTTTGAACTTGTTGCTCTTCCTCTCTCCCCTTGAAAAATATTCAAGGGGTTAAACACCTTTAAGAAACCAGCCATTCTGATAAACGTCAACTTTAAAGATTAGGTTTTTAGGTCTTTAAAAATAAAAAAAAAAGACATTATGGTCGTGCAGTAAAGTTTTGCTTGCTTTCACTTCAAATCAACCATAGACTTTCAATTTGTTGTGTATTTTTCACGCAACGATCCCTG
The DNA here is from genome assembly GCA_034686365.1 of Pachymerium ferrugineum. Classification (NCBI taxonomy): domain Eukaryota; kingdom Metazoa; phylum Arthropoda; class Chilopoda; order Geophilomorpha; family Geophilidae; genus Pachymerium; species Pachymerium ferrugineum. The sequence continues at coordinate 13,477 of JAQGAS010000194.1, read as the reverse complement.
GTGGCAGTTGTTTGGAAACAATCGAGCAACCCATTGAGGCCGGTCGTAAAAATTTTAACGACCGGCCGTAAATTTAGTAGTACGGTGGCCTTGGTTGAATTAACACTAATAATAATAAACACATATTGTGACGTGTTATTTAAGTGCAATGGCGTTTTGAGTGTAAAATAAAAAAAAAAAAATCGAATGTTTTGCAATAGAATAGAAGTTAAATTAAGAAAGAGTTACAATCACTGGTTTACACATTCCTAATTTGGGATCAGGTATTTTATTTTCAAATGTGTTAAAATTTATTTTCTTTCTTTTTTTTTATTTTATTTTAGGTGCAAATGTTGTACGGAGAGGTTTTCATACAAAACAGTTGCTTGGACCATTTGAGTCAAGCAATGGCACTTCATCCACATTATTTGGAAGTTTTTCTCAGGACTCAGAATTTTCTGCTTCGAGGAGACGGCCCCTTGCCATACAGTTACCGGCATTACATCGCTATTATGGTGAGTGTTTAAAAAATTGCCTTTTAACTTATCAGCGTGCAGCAAAAGGATTATATAACGCGATAATGGGCTTGGCTATCCATTTAGCGTGGCCTTCACTTTACAATTTTTTTTTCGGGGGAGAGTGAATCCGTCAACAGGAAGTTGCAAGATTTTTTTTTTTTTTTTTTTTTTTAAAGTAGTTTCAGTTTTTAACATGGGTTAATTATTTTTATTGTAAAATGAAGTTTTGAAATTAACTGATGGGATAGTGGATTTTGGGTCAAGGATTTGAGGGAAATTGTAAATGGGTTAGTGAATTTTATCTTTTCGAAATGTTTTTAGATTTTTAATTGGTAATTTTAGAGAATTTAAATTTCAAACTTCCTACTCATTTACATAGAAAAATATGAAATGGTGTCAATTACCTTTAGAAGAAAAAAAAAATTTAATTTGGTGCGTAATTCAAAAGAATACGGAAACAAGTTTTTAATTTTCTATCTTGTGTAATCAATAAAACGTTGTATTCTTCAGAGAGAGGGTTTTAATGAGTTAATAGAATGACGCCTCTTTGAAGAAACGACATTGTTAGCAAGAAAAAAAAAACGATGAGGAAATGGTGGTAGGTGTATTGTTTATAAGGTTCCGTCAATTTGAGTGTGTAAGGAGTTGGCATAGATGAGCAGTCAAGCGGGGAGAATTTAATAGAGCATAATTGTGACATTGCAGTGCTTGTGTAAACTTAATGCGCCCGCATGTACGAATTTTGAAAATGAATTTTGCTTTTTCTTTTTCCTCGCCAGGCTGCAGCTCGACATCGGTGCACGTATTTAGTAAATTTACAGAAACAGGAGTTTCTGTTGTGTGGCGGCGATCCCCAGTGGTTGAAAGGTCTTCAACACATCCCTAAAAAACTGAGGGATATCTACGACATGAATAAAATTCTTAGCCATAGGCCGTGGTTAATTACTAAGGAACACATTGAAGTGAGTAATTAAAGTGGGTGACGATGAAGGGGGGAGTTAAGTTGATTAGTATCAAAAAGTTTGTCTACAGCGTGCGTAATAAGATTTCGAATTAGGTTTAGCAATTTGTTGGCCGCGAGGGGGCGGAGGGTAATTGCGCTTGGTAGATGGGTAATCAGATATTTGCTGCGACTAAGGTGATTTTCTCTCCGTTGCAATTTTAGAAATTGACCAAAGGAGTCGACAATTGGACACTCTCTGAAGTGGCGCACGCTGTTGTGATTTTAGCTCATTTCCACACCATGTCTAGTTTGGTGTACGGGTGTGGAATACGAAGTGAAATCGACCAGGAAAACGGTCACACGTTTGCAAATAATGGTCAGGAAGCTCAGCGTGAGACTAACAGAGCCACAACTGTCAACAAAACAAAATCTGGATCGTCTCCATCAGTAAATAACACGTCGAGTTAATTGTTTATCTTATCTCGTTACAATTTTGTGTGATCAATTAGGAAAGTGAAACTGAAGGAGGCGTTGAGACATTGATGCAACGAATGAAAGAGTTGCAGGAACGACCATCTGAGGATCCTTCGCCTGAAGAGAAAGTTAAGAGATTTGAGAAGGTGGAAAACCAAGCGGTTGGATGTAAGTTTTTTTTGAATATTAAGAAATTGTCTCGGATTAAAAGTGATTTGTATTGTTTGTCAGTAGCTGCAGGTACTCCCCCTTCTTCACTTAGTGCTGACATTTCAAAATTCGTTGAAGACCCAACATTCTCGTATCAGGATTTTGCACGAAGAGGAGAAATGTCAGATATCTCAACTTTCAGAATTCAGGTTTGAAATATTAAACTTTTTAAATTTAAAAGAATATTCAATATTAAACTATAAATAATACTTAGGACTATTCCTGGGATGATCATGGCTACTCGCTCATCAACAGCATATACAGTGACGTTGGCAATTATTTAGATGAGATGTTTAAAGTAACTTATGGATTGACTTACTACACGTAAGTTTTTTTTTTTTTCTTTTAAAATTGAAAAATGTCACAATTTGTATGATATTATTTGCAGCATGGGTTCCAAGAAAGGTATTGATACTAGCATGTTCAGACGTGCAGTTTGGAACTACATTCAATGCATCTTTGGAATTCGCCATGATGATTATGACTATTCTGAAGTGAATCACATGATCGAGAGAAATTTGAAAGCTTATGTGAAAACAGTTTGTGTCTACCCGGAAAGAATAACTAGAAAAGATTACGAAAGTGTGATGAAGGATTTCCACCACTCTGAAAAGGTATAATTGAAATTATAATTGGAATTGATAGTTGAAAGTAATGCTTTATTTTATCTTAATGAATTAATAAGCTAAGAATTAGTGTATAAGTGTGTGTTTGTGTTTCGTTGCACCCATTTTTTGTCTTCTTGGGCTGTTGTTGCAGATGGATGAGCTTGGCATTTCTCCTCCTTTGTATGTTAGTCCCAATTCGCCTAATGGTCACCTCCAGCCACCGGTATGTTGCAACACTATGCAAATTTTATTTTTCTAGACTTTCTTATTTTATAATGCATTTATGCACAAGGTTGTAGTTAAGTGTTTTCCTTACCACTACAATTTTTTTTTTTTTATATTGCTACATGTGTTGAACTTACTGGTTGACTGACTTGTCCTTTTTCCCCTTTTCTGTTCGCAGCTCACTCTCAGTAGGGTTTTACAGTGTCCGGAGAGTGAGGTATGTTATTTGCTACAAACATTGCACAATTTTGTCTTGTTTAGTCTTCGTTTCTCCGTGCAATACCACAATTGACACTAAAACTGTTTACTTTGCTTTGAAGTATTGCGTTGAGAAATGCTTGTAATTGCAAGTAGATTTACTAGTTTTCACATTTGGCTGTACGAAATTTTTAAATTTTTTATTTTCACAGGTTCACGTGAATCTTATGGTTGTCGAAGCTCGAAAACAGGCTGAGTTGCTGTATGCATTGCGAGCTATAATGCAGTACATGACATGAAATCCCCAGTACACAATTCACCGAACTCTTCTTGACTACTGTCACAATCCTCTTTCATATCTCATACACACTAGTATTAAAACAGTGTGTTTTGGATTCCACACCAGCAACTTGTGATGAAGGCTAGGGATTTTGTAATTGGAAGACTTGTTAGTCAAGCAACAAGCGCCGATTAATGGCCCTACAAGCATCGTTTGTTTTGTTTGTTTTATTTCTTTTCTCTACTTTCGTATTTTGTAAAGTTTCGTTGCTTTCATTTTAATCTTTTTTTATGTGACTTGTCTTTTTTTTTCTTTTTTTTAAGGTTTCGGAATACAGGATGATTTTAATTTTTAGTAAAACGAATCATTCTGAACTCTTTCCCTGTATTTTTCCCTGTAGGGTAGCATAAACTGTGATATAGAATTTTTTTTTTATTTATTGCTTTAATGAATTGTTAAGTTACATAATTTTTTTTTCAATACGGAGTTTGCGGTGATGTTTGTTACTGGTTTTTTTTTTTTTTTTTTTTTTGGATATGTGGAAACTATTAATTATAGTTTGAATCGCGGCCATTTGTTATACAGGCATTTTATGACGATTAATCTAGAAATTTTTTTTGTATCTAACTGAAAATGAGAATTTGTAGTTTTTTCGTCTTAATTTGCTCTTATCACTGCAAACTCTTATTTTTTCTCTTTTTTTTATTTTTTAAAGTAGATCAAAAGTTTATAATCAACTTCTACTGCATTGTTGGCTTCAATTTTTGTTTATTTCTGGTTTAGAGTGTAGTAGATGGTATTCAGCAATATTGATGTGATTCAGGAAAAAATTAATGAATCGGATGCGAATATTCAAAATGTAATTAGAATTTTAAAGCAATTTAGATTGATGTTTTAAGGAATTTAGGAAAATAATTTTTAAAAATTAAATCAAAAATATTTTCTAAATGTTCGTAATATTGCTGCAACTTGTTCTATAAACGAAATTCAAATTGGTATTTGGTGGCCCAATAAGTTAGTTTTACGTGTAAGGGTGTTAGGAAAGTGAATGTAAAGTTTTTTTTTTTTTTTAGTTTCTGGTTTTTCTCTAATTTTTGCAAAGGAGATTTGCATTTCCTTGTGAACATTTGTCACTGCCAGTTAACAACTCTTACAATTGAGATCAAAAATTATTGGCGTACACTTCGGAATTCTCTAGGATAAAATTTTTACATCTAGTCCCATTCTGTGATTTTTTTTTTTTTTTTTTTTAATTTTTTTTAATTGCTCCCCAGTTTTACTCATGAAATTTTCATTTTTTTTTTTTTTTTTTTAACTGAATGATTTGGTGACGATTTTTTTATACGTTTATAAACATCTTATATTCGAAACTATATTAAAATTTACTAACAAAGGGGTGGAAAATATTTTTCTAGACGGTTATACTTTATTTTTTTTTTTTTTTAAAATTAACATTAAAATGTTTTTGTTATTTTTAGTTTTGGTATAATACGAACATTCATTTAAATTTTTTGGGGTGAAACGGTTTTCATAAGAATCTCTTGATTTGTAGGATTAGAAGGGTTAAAGGGCGATTTTTATTAGGTGTATATAGCTAAAAACAAATTGTTAAATATATATATAAATATATATATTAACCTCTTGGCAGTGCCATTATTCACAATTATGTAAAAACTGTGAAAAAGTTTAAAAAAAATATGATGTAATAGCCGCAATCCGCAACACAATTTTAACATTACATCAGTTACAAAATGCCCACTCCCAGTCGAGAAACCTAATTTTTCAAATAACAATATCCAAATGGCATTAGAATTCCCGGTGTCCACTTTAAGATTTTTATATATTGTTACAAATTTCAATGTTAGAATGATGAAGAATGGTTGAATGTTCGATTTGAATGTAAAATGTAAGCACAATCAGATAGAAGTAGTTTTGTGCAATGTGTCTACGGATATGGTGTACGTTATGTTGTCAAATGCTGTAAAGTTTGTCTGGGTGTTCAATTTGAATTTTGAAAATTTTCTTCAATCTTTTCAATATCAGGAAACTAAATTTAGTAATGTCTAGGCAACTCTAGAGCATTTCATGTAACGTATACAAAATGCAAGAAAATCTTATCAATAAGCCAACATATGCAGTTTTGATAGATAGATTGTGGTACCTCAATTTTTTATAATAAAAAAAAAATAGTGCTCACTATTTGAAAGTGTTGATTTGATGAATGCTAGCTGAAAATTATGAAGAACTGATCTGCTTTCCAGCTTTTATGACCTATAATTTTTCTATCATTTGTATATATAAAAACAAGAAAAAAAATTCAAAAAGTGAAAAGAATTGCAGAAAAATTATTTTTGTGAAGTAAAAGTTGATATTGTCACACTTCTGATGTATTGCCTCCTATGGAAGTAATTACTGAACAGTTTTTTTGCATTTTGTTAGACTTTTTTTTGCCAGTAATCTAAAATAAGCCTATCAAAAACATTTAACGGTTTTTTTTTTTTTCTGTTCATTTGATCTCAAAAAAAATAACAGCAACCAAAGAGAAATACAGTATAGAGTTAAATATCATTTTTTTGTTTCAGTTTCAAAAACCAATAGATGTATCTTAAGTTTAGAACCAAAGTGAATTTATTACTATGTGAGAGAACAAAAATTAATAAAAAAAAAAATTGCAAATTTTAACTCGTGAGTTTTATTATGTTTATTCTAAAATTCAAATACACTATAAAATGAACAAATTGTTTATAAGTTTTAACGTTTTAAACCAGCTGCTGTTAATTGAATAATTTCTAGTCGTTCACTGAACTCTTTAAGAGGAAACAACGCGGCTGTTTAAAATTAGCTACGTGACTACAGTTTGATAAATTATCCGGAAATCAAATGATATTAATGTGATACGAATTTTGAGAATTAAAAGTTGGCTGCAGGTCTGTGTAAGGTATGAAGATGGACTTTTATAATCAAAACTTTTATTGACTTATTTTTTGCTTATTTAGATTACAAGGCATTCACAAATCAGTAAAATCAATATGTGAAAACGCCATCTAGTGTCAATTATTAAAATCGGTGCTAATAAATTGTGGCTTTATAATACATTACTTGCAAATATTATACAGTACTAAAAAATTCTCATTAGAATTTAAAATTGATTTTTAGTTATGTTTGTTGTGTCAGGATGGCCGAGCGGTCTAAGGCGCCAGACTCAAGCTTTGCTTCTCATCAATTCAATTGGTGACAATGTGATTTCTGGTCTACGTAAGTAGGCGTGGGTTCAAATCCCACTCCTGACAAATACTTTTTATCTTTTTTTTTTTTTTATACCTTTACGGACAGTGATATTTAATTGAATTGTTACATCACACCGAAGCGACATCGTATGGTAAAATGTGAGTCTGCGTCTAGAAAGACGTACACGTTAACAATATACGTTAAACAGTTTGGTTACGTGGTGGATAATTTGTGTACATGACTAGAAGAAAATAATTTTACAACTTTAAATATTTATCTGGAGAGATGTTTCATCTCAAAAAACAGCATATAGTATGGGTGGTGCCATCTATTGACATAAATCGTCTTTAAAATCAGACACTAATAGAAAATGCAAATGGAAAATGCTCACTAGGGTTAATCCAAAATTAAGTTTCGCAACGACAAAATGTCTAAAATTGAAATTTACACTTTGAGTCGTGATATCATATGTCAGGATGGCCGAGCGGTCTAAGGCGCCAGACTCAAGAATACTTACCAAATGTTAATAATTTGGTTACTGTGATTTCTGGTCCACGAAAGTGGGCGTGGGTTCAAGTCCCACTCCTGACAAATTTTTTTGGTTTTTTTAAAATTAAATTTTCAAAGGAAATGCCAATGACAAACTCTACCGCTCGAACACATTCCTGACAGATTTCAACACTCAACTTCCATATTCCTGACATATTTGATTTTTTTTTTTTGAGTTTTCATTTCCGGATACAGCGGTAAAATTTTTATGTTACTAAAATGTGACTTTATTGCAATTGTCCTCAGAGGGCGCTATTTACCGTTGGGCGGACATATTCAACATCGTGTTGCAAGCGAGAAGCACATGCTGTGTCTACTACAAAGGTAAGGCAGGTTTATTACTCATTTCTGTCTTTAAATCATGTCTTCAAAATCATATTTCATAATGTAACTAGTGATATACTTTATTTCTTTATCTTCAAACACTTTATTATGCTGCTGACACTAACGTGAATATTTGCAAGTAGCACGAGCACGGGTTTGAAACTGTTATGTACCGATTTGTTGAAAGAAATGTTACTACAAATGAATACTCCCAAGTTGTTCTTTATTCTATTGAATGAAAAGCGACACAATACATACAGGTTGAAATATACATGAAAATTTGAACGTGTTAGATTACGAATTTAAAGTCACGTCTAAATGACTAGCGATAACTGACAAAATATTTGGTAAATAGATTTTTTTTTCGAAGAAATTATCGGAAAATTAATTTTCACACATAAAATCCTGATTCAAAATTAGCCAGTCCATCTCCTGGCATTCGTTACAGCAATAATAACATTTCTTGCAATTGCCGAATTTCTTAAAAGAATTCTTCCGCCAACAAAATCGACAACGATTCGTCTGATAATTTTCAAAAGTCACACAATCTTTTCCACCAACCCAAATCTCCATTTTCTCATCATAAACCTCAGCATCATCATTTATCCAAATGTACGGATTAAAAACGGCAATTTTGCTGGCAAAGCGAAACTTCCTAGCAAATTTTCCATTTGCATTCTTAACAAAAACTTGAACCACTTGCCCCGTTTCATCTTCAGCAACCAAACGAACCACAGATTTAACAGCAACAGCCTCTTCAACAACAAACAATCTGATACCACACTTGAAACTGCTAGTTTTCTTCTTGACAAATTCGTCCAGGGTCACAAATTGAATTTTTTTAAAAGGAGGAATCTTTCTTCTTCTCATTTTTGGCTCTTTTCTCGCCTTAATTTTTAACCCTTGTTTTATTTTCCTCAATTCCTCTCGATACTGACGAATTAAAATGACGCGAAAATAATTCAACAGCTCATGCTTCACTTTTGCTCCACTCTCGTCAGATTGGTATTGAGCTTTCAGAAATTGCTGCAGCTGATTTTTAGCATCTAAATCAACAGGTTTTAAAAATGGAAGACGTTCTTCTTCCGCTTGTAACCCCCATTGGAAGTACTGTTCAACCATAGAAGGACTGGCCCTGAGCTGAAGCATTGAAGACGCAGCTATGTAATACATTTCGGATAAATGTAGAAAATCAGACGGTGCTGCTTCTAAAAGTTTTAAACAAGTATCGAGACACTCTTTATTCTCTCCTGCGAAATAACAAGCGAGAACTTTGGTTTTCAGCAATTGGCAGTTATTCGGGAATTTCTCAAGTGCGGTATCAGCAACTTTGGTCGTGTTCGAAACGTCATGAAGTATAGCATGAGTGCGACAAAGGGAAATGTGGAAAAAAATTTCGTCTGGGTATTTTTCAATGCATTTCTCGAGAAATGCCACTTTAGTGTGCAGATCGACCATGTTGCAAGCTAAGCATATACGCGTGTCCTTGTCCAATTGGGATTTTTCCACCGTTGAATTTTGGTGGAAACCGACTTGAGCGATGAGTTTGAACACTTTCCTCGTTAGCAAGATTCCTTGCCCAATCTCGGCATCGCTTACACAGTAACATTTGGCTAATTCATTTATGATGCTTTCGATGTCTGCTCCGCTTTGAATTCTTTCGATCATGGCCATTACATTTTCCAAATGACGCCACGAATCGTACAATTGTCGCGCTGTGACTGACCTTTTTCTCGCGAAATATTCGAGGGTTTTTACATCGAAAAGGGCAAAAGGGAGTGTCAGAATTTCCTTTCCCAGTAGATACTCTCCGACTGATTCTTTGTATGTGCATTCGAATGTCTGTTTGCTCTTAATTTGCTGGCATTGGAAATCTTCAAGTTTTTCATAGTCCCGTAGATTTGCTTCCAAATCGTCACATGTCAGTTTCTCCAGGCTGGCCAAATGTCTGGGTTGTAGATGCGGTAAATCCACTGAGCTTTTCGAATTCTCGTTGAAATTCATCTAGCAGGTATTTAGTAAATAAATTGACCGTTTATTTTATTATGGTAAATGTTACCTTGTGTGAATTTTAGTTGGTTGGGAAACGTAAAATTTGTATGAAAATTTAGTAATGGCTTTCCGAACACGAAAATAATTTTTAATAGAACATTTTATTGTTGCGATATATGACTAAAGCGACGTCAGGTGGCAGAATGCGAGTGAGAAGGGGAAAAATATTATATATAAAAGTTAAAATACCGTAATTGAGTAATATCATCTCGTAGAACTGGTGGCGCCATCTATTGTCATGAATTTTCGTTACGTTTACTTGCTTTTGTATTGTATATTCACTCGTAATAATTATGCAACTATTTGAGCGTTTTGTGTTTATTCCTTAAAATTTTGACAAACTCGAAATTAAAAAAAAAATTGAACATTTTACATTTTTTTTTTTTGTTTAACATTTTGACTTGTTCAAGGTCACAAAGAATTCAAATTGAATATTTAGGCCACTTATAAAATATTGACAAATTTCAAAGCCAAGAATGATGAAATTTTTGAAAATATTGATTGTTCCAGTCCTTGCAAATTTTGTCCGTCTTTTTTTCTTGTTTTAAAGAAAAGTCTTTTTTTTTTTGTTTTAAAGAAGTCTCTTTTTTTTTTTTGTTTTAAAGAAAAAAGTTGCTCTCAAACCCCACACACGTAATTATGGTTCAAAATAAACCAGTCCATTTCTTGACAGTCCCTACAGCAATAAAAGCACTTCTTACATTTTCCACATTTTTTCAGGCCTTTATCCCTCTTCCAACAGAAACGACAACTTCTAGACTCGTCTTCATCAAATTCGACACATTCTTCTCCCCCAACCCAAATCTCAAATTCGTCATCCGAATCAGCGTCCTCGATTCTCCAAACGTATGGATTGGATACACTAAATTGTCTAGCAAAGGTAAACATCTTAGCAAGCTCTTGATCTGCATTCTGAACAAAAAGTTTAACGACTTCACCCTTTTCATCCTCAGCAATCATGCGAAGGACAGATTTGACCAAAAAAGGTTCTTCCACAACAAAAAAATTGATACTGCATTTGGAACTGCTTGTCGTCTTCTTGACGAATTCATCCAAGGTCAAATATTGCATCTCTCCATTTTGAGGTATTTTTCTTTTTCGAATTCTAGGCTCATTTCTCGGCTTCATTTTCATCCCTTGTCTCAGATGCATCAATTCTTCTCGAAATTTTCGAATTAAAATTACCCGGTAGTAATTTAACAGTTCATGTCTCGCTCTTTCTTCATTGTCCTCAATTTGGGAGTGAGCTTTCACCAACGCGTCTCCTGGTCTTAAACTTTGAAGCCATTCTTCCATTTGTTCTTTATAATGATTTTCAACAGGCCTGAGGAACGGCAGTCGATTTTTCTCCGCTTGCACTCCCAAATAGAAATACTTTTCAATCTGAGAACAGCTGGCATTAAGACGACCCAGAGTACTTGCAGCCATGTAATACATTTCGGACAAAAGTAAGAAATCCCGGGATGCCACTTGCAACAATTTGAAGCACGTATCAAGGCTCTCCTTATCCCTTTCTAGGTAATGACACGCGAAAACTTTGGATTTCAGAAGTAAGCAATTAGTCGGAAATACTTCAAGTGCGGCATTAGCAGCGTCGATCGTTTCCTGATGTTGAGAAAGCAGAGCGTGAGTGTTACATAGTAAGATGCGGAAAGTAACCTCTTCTGGATACTTTTGAATACTTTCCTTGAGAAACGTGATTCGTTTATGCAGGTCAACCGTGTAGGCAGCCAGGCATAGACGCGCGTCACAGTCTACGTTCGATTTGCCTACTGTTATGTGTTTGTGGTAAGCTATTTCGAACAAGACATTGAACATTTTCCTCATCTTGAAGTCTTCTTCCCACAGCTCTGCATCGCTTTTACGTCGACATTCGGCGAATTCTTGGAAGACGATTTGCCAATCGGAGTCTTTGTCTCGCAACATTTCAATTGCTTTGTCCAGATGGCGCAGTGAATCGTTCAAACGTTGGGCTGTCACTGATCCTTTCTTGCAGAAGTATTCGAGGGTTGCCGTATCGAATCGGGTTATGGGATGTTCTTGCAATTCAGTTCCAATCATATGGTTGCTTTTTACTGTTTTGTATTTGCGTTCAAATTTTCGTTTGTTTTTGGTTTGTTCCATTTTGTATTTCTTCAGTTTTTCAAAGTCGCGTAAGTTGGCCTCACGATCATCATTCGATAAAAATTCTGGATAGGCGAAATGTCTTGGTTCGGGAGGAGGTAGATCCGGCTTGTTACATGAGGCCATCTAATAAGTTTATAAATTTTAATATTTAAAAGTTTTATGCAATTTATATAGTTTGAGTTAAGGTATTATATTAGTTAATTATTTACCTTTAAATTTGAAATTGGGGTCGAATTTTGGGAAATTTAGGAAGAGATTCTTCAAATGGAATGTGTTAGGTTTGAGAACATACGGCCTAATGTCGGTTTGTGTTGTTACACAGCACGACATTAGCATTCTCGCGTGTCAAATAATGGGCACGTGTGATTTAATGAAACAATTAAAGTTGTTCGAAATAACTTAAAAAAATTAATAATTTGGTATGGAAAATAAAATATGTGAAAGTTACGTTTTTTAGTTGAGGTATTATATTAGTTAATTATTTACCTTTAAATTTGAAATTGGGGTTGAATTTTGGGAAATTTAGGAAGAGATTCTTCAAATTGAATGTGTTAGGTTTGAGAACATACGGCCTAATGTCTGTTTGTGTTGCTACACAGCACGACTTTAGCCATTCTCGCGTGTCAAATAATGGGCACGTGTGATTTAATGAAACAATTAAAGTTGTTCGAAATAACTTAAAAAAATTAATAATTTTCAATATTTTCTCATCCTGCGTTATTTAGTTGAATATCTGACTGAAAGTTTGAGTTGAGGTATTAGTTAATTATTTACCTTAAAATTTGAAATTGTGGTCGAATTTTGGAAAATTTAGGAAGCGATTCTTCAAATGGAATGTGTTAGGTTTGAGAGCATACGGCCTAATGTCTGCTTGTGTTGTGACATTGCACGACTTTAGCATTCTCGCGTGTCAAATAATGGGCACGTGTGATTTAAGGAAACAATTAAAATTGTTCGAAATAACTTAAAAAAAAATTAATAATTTGGTATGGAAAATAAAATATGTGAAAGTTCGTTTTTTAGTTGAAATATTATATTAGTTAATTATTTACCTTAAAATTTGAAATTGTGGTCGAATTTTGGAAAATTTAGGAAGAGATTCTTCAAATGGAATGTGTTAGGTTTGAGAGCATACGGCCTAATGTCTGCTTGTGTTGTTTCATTGCACGACTTTAGCATTCTCGCGTGTCAAATAATGGGCAAGTGTGATATAATGAAACAATTAAAGTTGTTCGAAATAACTTAAAAAAATTAATAATTTGGTATGGAAAATAAAATGTGTGAAAGTTTTAATTTTCAATATTCTCTCATCCTGCGTTTTTTAGTTGAATATCTGACTGAAAGTTGATAATTAAAAAAAAAAATATTTTATTAGAAATAAAATTCGAATTTACATTTTTCAGGTTACTCACCATCTGCCAGGATGGCCGAGCGGTCTAAGGCGCCAGACTCAAGCTTGCTTGTCAATGAATAATGATTGACGTTGTGAATTCTGGTCTACGTAAGTAGGCGTGGGTTCAAGTCCCACTCCTGGCAAATATTTTTTGGATTTTTTTTAACGATAATCTAAACGTCAGACTGGTTCATTAATGTACTTAAATATTTTTTAAATAATATTATTTGTGATTAATAAATGAGGCAAGAGTGCGCAAGTTTAGTCCCACTCCTGGCAAATATTTTTTGCCAGTTGTTCGAAATAACTTAAAAAAATTAATAATTTGGTATGGAAAATAAAATGTGTGAAAGTTTTAATTTTCAATAT
>JAQGAS010000193.1:0-80029 GCA_034686365.1 Pachymerium ferrugineum | reverse complement strand
CATTTGTATCATTAACTTGCTCTACATATTTTTAGATGTCAACACAAGATGGCGTTACACATCGGGCCAGCCATGTTAAAATTAAAACTGAAGAAACTCTCAATGTGATGTGAACAACACGACCCACGAGTTACCGTTTAAAGGTAAGCCTTTTACCATTTATTACGCATTAGAATTATAAGGGTTTTTAAAAATGAAGGCGAGTCCGAGTTGTAACAGATCAGGAAAAAATAAGCTAGTACAGAGTTTTCGAACATACTCAGTTGTAATGTGGTCTGGAATAGATTCGGAAACTTTACATTTATTTCATAAAGAGTTAAAACAAGCTTAAAAATATGCAGCTAACAATTTCATCTAAAGTTTTTTGAATTCTTAATTCGATTCAAAAAGACTAGATGGCGCCACCGAACGACACAATCTAAAGACACTTGTCTTCAATTTCATTTTATCGCTGTCACAAACACTCAAACCAACAACTTTACCGGAAGGTTACATTCGCTTAGTAGAGACTTCTCACCAAACAAATCATCTACTTGAATAGCATAAATCAACAACAAAAACGTTACATCAAACATTTCATTTAAACTGAAAGATAAATTGTATCCATTTGATTATTTACAATAATCCAAATAAACTATTACTAACCACAAAATTGCAAATTGATGCGATATTATTTCTATTATAAGAATGTTTCAGCTTTGGGAAACTTCAACTTGGTTCGTTGTTTTTGTTGACATTGACTGGAGCTAATTTCTCTTTGCACTTGACTTTTGTTTTGGAAGAAGGTGTGTTGTTTTGAATGATTACCTTAAGTACCAGTTTAATCATGTCAGGTCAGGATCTTGAGAAGTTGTCTGCAGCTTGTGCTACTTGTGGAAATTGATTGATATACATCCTCAGGTGAGGCATCAGTATCTTCAAACATTTTCCTTATCCTCTCTTCATCTATCTTCCCTAAGACGAGGAAAAAATATTACCACTTAAGCATGAATTCACAATAAAGTTTTTAAAGAAGAACAGCTGGTGATGAAGGTGGGAAAAGTTGCTGCTTTTTAGTGTTTGAATCATTTAGGAGGAGGTAAATTATAATTAGTTAATACTAAGAAGATTGATAATACTAAGAATGAATGTGTGAGAAATTGGGAGATTATGGATTTGTTGTATTATACACATCCAGAATTTAATACTTTACCAGTGAGAAATAAGTGAAGAGTTGGCACAATGGGGTTGAAGCCTGATTTAGGAACAAAACTAGCCATTGTGCACTGCCTAGTCAAAGTCGGACATAACCGGAATAGTCATCATACATTATTCATGCAGCTTCAACTGGTCTCAACTTCCGCTTTTACGATGCATGGCAGCGTGGTTTCGATTAATACGGCTTTGTGAACATTGTAGAAATGGAAGTCTGGACCGGTTGAATAATGTATGGTAACTGAACCGGTTATATCCGATTTTACCTATGCGGCGCATGATGGTCAGGTTTATCCCTAAATCGGGCTCCAATCCTATTGTAAGCCAGGTTAGGTATAAGCGACTTTTGTCTCTGTAGAGTAAAGGTTGAGATGCAAGTGTTTTGAATGTGGAAAACTGTTTTCCAGCTACATAACTTTAAGGAGGGTAAAAGATGCTTTCCTATTTTGGACTTTCAGAGGGCAGTCCTGACTTTTTTTTCAATCAATAACCAATGAAATCGCCAAGTTCTATTTTGGGTAGCCAAATTTTTTAGTTTTAAGAGAACGCAAAGCATCAATGGGGCGATGTCGCTTTCGCAGTTCTAATAATGGCCGCAGTTCTAACAATGGTGGCGCGTCAGTATTATCGGATGGAATTCATTTCCGGTTCCATTTGGCAGTACCGACGCGCCACCATTGTTAGAATACTGTGGCCAATATTAAAACTACCGAAGCGACATCACCCCATTGCATGGCATTTTGGGTAGCATTACTTATAATACATTTTTTGAGTGACTTCCACCTGAATATGTATATGTCAAGTGTGAACACAAGTGAGAACTAGGCTTTACACACAGTGCACAGCTACAACCAGCAAGATCTAAAATTTTTTTTTTCATCATTGTATGAGAAGTAAATGGAAAAACAATACAAACTACAAATAAATCATGTTTTAGTGATTGCTATGTCAGTAGTTATTAAAACTTGTAGACCTATGTTTTGTGTTCACGCACAGTTGGCGTGTAGGAAATGACTTATGATAATATAAGCTGGGTGTTACCTAGTAATAAGTTTGCTATTCTTGGTTACCACCCAGTGTTTTTGCAAATGCTATTTATTTTTCCATAGTATTTTCTACTGTCTACTGTAGTAAATATGATTGATTATCCGTTTTTGTGCTTCAAATTAATGACAAGTGGAGACATTAGTGAGCATTAATCATGCAGATTAATCTAAAATAAAGCTTACCAATTTATACTGTACCCATTAGGCTTGTAATTTCAAAAAAATTACTTTTAATAAGATAAAAAAATTAAATGTGATAAGGGAAATGTAATACATGGAGATAAATATTCGATTATAAGTTTTCAAGTTGGGTAAATGAAATGAAAAGGAAAAGTTTGAATGTTTGGATCGTCTTACATTTAAATGGAATGAGAAATACAATTCCAAGATGCTCGCTTGATGAAAACAACTTGAGGCGTTTTGAGGTTGATTGTGCTTGCTTGATTTAATTAATTTTCAATAGGATTCCAGAGGGCGCCGTATGGCGAAACACAATCAACCGCTTTTGATCTATTTGGAAATTCAATATCTGTCAAACACGATGTTATATTTAAATAGTTTAATGAACGTTGTAAGAACTTTAAGTGCAAAGTTAGAACAGTGGGTATTTAAAAATAAATGCCCCATTATAACTGCAGTTTTTTCCCGCTAGGATTGATAGGCCTTATTAAAGCGTAAAAAGTTTGCTGTCACTTGAAACACAACTCGATCTATGTGCGGTTACAGTTTGAATTATGCTTGTCATTGACACCAGATGTCGCTCTTCTTCCGCCATTTTTTTTGGTATAAAAACTTCACCCAGTGTGTTGTTGCGTAGAGGATATAATGATAGAGCCCTGTCTTTGTCAGTGATAAAAATGTAACATTTTGCAATGCAAAAATTAACTGCCAACTCCCTACGTTTAGTCTCCTTTCATACTACTGCCAGGCCCTTTTTCATGAATTTCAAAGCCACGTCAAGGTTTATACCCTTTTCGGCTTTACGTCTATTTAGTTGATGGCAATGATGATGAGGATGTTTGTGGTGGGACCTTCACCAACGATTTCGTAGTTAGGGCTCAGGTAGTGGCAGGGCGAGATCTCACTGACCTCAACCAAAAGCCTCCTCATTCTGGTCAACTTAAATAGTATTGCGTTGTTTCCCCGAAACGTTAACGGTTCGATTTTAATTAATCTTGTTTTATAATTAATAAAATTCATATTACACTGTAAGAAAATAGTAATCGTATTACAAATGTAAATTTTAATTATTGCTTTCGTATGAAATTGAAATATAAATTTTTAATAATAATAGTATTTAAATTCCCATTCTCAATGGCACTTCTGTGATGTCACATAATGACAAGAGAGGGCATCATGCATACTTGAATTTGTATATATATATATATATATACCCCTTTAACTTTCGTTTTTAAACAAACTAATTTATTTGAAAATGACGTACCGGTTGAAACGGTTAACTGTCACTTTAGTTGCAAACGACGCCCACTAGAGTGCGCGCCTTGCACCATTCAGCCCAGTTGTCTGCCGGCCATACATCATTCGTAGTAGACTAGGAGCAAGCCGGTTGCTAAAGCAGATTTGTAATACAAATGCACGTTTTGGTGAAATATACCCTTGCTTTCTTGAAACATTTTGCACTTTGAGTCTACATTTTTCTCTTCTGGAAATAAAAGTGGCACAACTTACCAAGTGTAATACACCTAGATTTTTTTTTTTTTACCAGTCGTTGTACAACCTGGGCAAAAAAAAAAAAATTCAGTTTTATTAACCGGTTTTTATGGTTGTAATAATTTTTTATTCTTTACCAGAGGATTTTTGCACTCATAAATTTTTCTTTTTCCTGTTTATATATTTTTTTTATTATTGATGATTTTCATTTGTCAGGACTTATTTCGTATTATTCTCACTCTGGTGTTGAATTTTATAATTTAATCATGGTCTTTATTCTGCAATTATCTCAAAAGTTTTATCTCATTCCCCTTTTGTACCGGTTTATTATTTCACTCAAGTCACTCTTGGATCGTAAATGTCAAGAATATTTTAATTTTCTCATCAATTTTATCACGCTTCATTATAACAAACACAGAAATAATAAAATTTTTAAACGTTATAAAAAAAAGTTTCAAAATTTTGACACATAAAACTCAATTTCTGGATATAAAATAAAATTTAGAAACCGCAGCAAGTTTGTTGAGAATTTTATGGCCTTTTTTGAAAAAAAAATTTGCAGCTTAAGGGAATATGAAAACTTAGACAAGTCATAAAATTAGCCTTACAAGTTTTCTAATGGGCTGTTTGAAGAGGGTAAACTCCATTAATTTTGAGCCATAAGTGTACATTTATTTGAAAAACGAGTGTGACTCTGTATTTAAGAGCTTCTGGTTTTGCTGTCTTTTATCAGTCGATTGCACCTTTTTCCTATAAAAGAGGTTGCTTTGTGGCCACTTGGGGAATGGATCTCCAGACGACTTGTTTCCTTCATTCCTCTCTTGGCTGTCATTCAAATTGGCAAACAGGCATGAAATGTCAACCATTGACCATCTTGAGAATTTTCTCTTTTCAACTATGACATTGCTCGATTCATCGATTTTAATTTTGAAACTTTGGATAAATACTAGGTTTCCCAGCTGTATTTTTTTTTCTCCAAAGTTACTCTTATTAAAATTGTTGAATTATAAATTAAATAGAAATTTGAACTCTACTAGAACGGTTCTTGTCGTAGACTGCATCACTGCCGCCACGTATGTCAGACATATACAATTTCTGTTTTTAACATTTTAAGGCTTGATTAGTTGATGAGTCAATTTTTATTGCATATATTACATTCAAGTTGTAGTACTCATTTCGCTATGAATAAGTCTAACCATGGAGTTGAAGCCCAATAAGTCACTTTAAGTTGAAGTCGTTTTAATTAAGCTCATTGACAATAGGTGCTGCCGCCTTACAATTTTGTTTGCTTTTGTAGGTGAAAAACTAAACTCAAAAACCATTAGAGGAGAACTCAAGTTAAATTAGAAAAAAAAATTTTCATAAAATTGATAAGAAAGAAAAAAAAAAAAGCTTTACGCCCCCAGTATTGCTACCTGACCATACCAATCGAGACAATATCAAATTAATAGTCAAATCATAAATATATACACACATTACACCGCCACAAAAGCTAAGTTTATAACTAAGAGCTGTTAAACTAGAGCTTCCATTTAGCTTCCCCAAGGAAGTTCAGAGGGGGATCTCCAAAGAGAAATCCGAAGGGACCACGCGAAGGTAGGAAGTTGGATATGCTGTACTTACACTTTATAAGGTACACTTGGTCACTAGAGTGAAAACAGAGAGATCTTTGTTTATTGAGCTCACAACAAAAAAAATCTTTGTATTTTCTTATTTCCATTTCCTGATTTATCAATCAATAAACACCCTTTAAACAAAAAGAAAAACAACAAAAAATACAAGCGCCTAACCGGGTGAACTCACATATCAGAAAAAACGTGCCAAGGCATGAATAAAACTTTTCCTTTCCCCAAGTCAAGAAAAATTGTTATTTTTCACTGTCTACACTACCCGGTATCCACTGTGTAAAGCATGGAACGTGTGGTAAATCTAGACGTGTAATAATGTTTTTTGAAAACAGATGGCGCTACTCCATTTACCATACAACAAAGAGTGACTTATTTACACGCGCGTTTGCAAATGGATCCTCTTTACCATTTGGCGCGTGTTTATATATCATTGGCGTTTTGCCAGTTCGCTAGGGAAATAGTAAAAGACCAAAAAGAAAACAACTTTTAATTATTGCCCTATTTTTAAAATATCGATTTTTCCATTTTGAATAAATGAAAAAAAACAACACTGAATTGTCGTCAACTTTAAGTTGTGTGAACATGTTAAAAGTGTTGTTGAAATTGCCTACAGGTGTGAAACCTTTATTTTTTTTTCTCTAAAAGTTATAACAGTGTGATTACAGAATTTTCCAGAGGGTTCTTAAAAACAACAAATTAGTTTTCTTAATTATACCTCTTGGCCTTAAGCTGAGATTTTTATGATACTGGATAAGGTGAAAATAAAAAAAGTCACGTTCAGTGTTTCTTTATTTACTCTTTTACATTCTTTTTGGAAACGACTATTAAAAAGGTTTTTAATAGAAACCCGTACAACTTTGTTCTTTAATTTAAACAAGATAAGGTTAGTAGGTGAGTGAATTGATAAGGATTTTACTATAGGGAATTTTGTTTTTCTCTTTAATATTCAGTTGAGAATTTTTTTGGGTGTTGTCAAATGAGTCATAAAATTGTTGAGTTTTTTTTTCTTTTAGTTCAGTGGAAAATTAAATTATAAGTTTGAAGTTTTAATGAAGTGTTTGCATTAGGAGGGGCTTGGGTTTGTAGTAATGAAGTTCAAAATTAGGTTTACAATTCAGGTTTTATTATAATGATGTCATAAGTAGCATTGGAAAAAGTTTTATTTTTAAAATGAGTAAAGTTAATGTAAAGATTTTACACACTTAGAAATAAAGGTAAGGTAAGGTGTGCGAATAGGGGCAAAGGTCTAAAAATAGAATGGGTTTCTCCTACGGAAGGTTAAATGTTAAACCATCTCAATGTTAAACCTTTCGTCTATTTTTAGACCTTTGTACCTATTTACACACCTCATCCTACCTTTATTTCTAAATGTGTACTCATGTTTTATAAAAAAAATTACCTTTCTCATATATTCATGTAGTAAATTTATAATTTACAAGCCTGGTACAATCATATTTACATCTCTAGACTTGTAAGGTTAAAGGGGGGCTCTCATTAAAAATATTAATATTGGGGGTGAAAGATGGTATAATGTACTACCTTTTCTTCCATTGCACCTACATCCGTGAGAGCTTCCACATTTTACAAATACAATTTAATCCCAAAGTTATGTGGCTAAATTTCGGGTTTTAACAATTCCCAAATTTTTTTAACAATAGTTGGGGCAACTATCGGCGGCTCAAACCGTCGCATAGCACTTCATCACCAAATCTGGGAATTGCTAAAACGCGAAATTCCGACTCGTAACTTTGGGATTAAATTGTAAAATATGGAAGCCCTCACGGATGTAGGTGCAATGAAAGAAAAGGTAGTACGTTATACCATCTTTCACCCCCAATATTAATATTTTTAATGAGAGCCCCCCTTTAAGTATAGCTTTACAACTTGAAAAGCTAACTTCAGCTTTACAGCTTAGAGGTTAATTTTACACAGATTATCTCACTATTATTTCACATTTATCTTTTTGATAAACCAATATTTTTTGCAGTGAATAGAAATACTTATTTTCCCTTCACAAGAGAGGTTATTGTTTGCATACAAGGCGAATATGAATCCATTTTACAGAAGGTAAACAAATCAATGACAGCAGTCATTTTACTTTGGGTGTATAAACATAGAATTGAACAGCCCACTAAAACCAATATTCTAAGGAAAGTGGATGCAGCATCAAGTGGTTGGTACGTGATTGGATCTCACTCTCACTCATTCTGCCGTTTTTAATTCCTATTAGTGGCCTAGCTTGGCTAGAAAAAGAATCTTTAATTGATTATTTTACTTCAAGTCTCTGATCATAACCAGTAAATTACTAAATTAAAAAATTCCAAATTTTAAGGTAAAATTAACAACTCAAAAAGGGTTGATTGCCCCTTTAAACCTTAAAAATCACTTAGAATTTGAACTTTTAATCAGGATTTGAAAATTGGCAAGAGGGAATCTTCTCCCTTGTTTTTCATTTTTCACCCAATGTGTCAATATTCGTCTTTGAGATAGCATTGAAGAGACACTTTTCTTGAGCAATATTCTCTACTATTCCAAGTTGGGGATTCACTGAGTTGGATAATGCAATTCTTTCTGAAGTAATCTGGAATGAATTGAGTTGGAAAACAAAGAGAAAAGCACAAACCTTCCTCCTCCTTCTTTTCTCTCTGTCTCCACAAACCCCTTAATGCTGAATCAATTTTCACAATTGTGAAAAGAATCTGTTTCACCCAATTTATTATAATATCTTTTCTAAATTGGAATTAAAATGTGAACCCTTTAAATAGTCGCGTGTTTTAAAACGAAGCCGATTTTCGGGCGGAGCTTTTGATCATTCCGTTTAATCTGCCCAACTTGGGCCGCCCTCTACTTAATTCCCAGGTTTTTAAACCTGCCATTTCTAAAGCGAAGAGCATTAAAGATTACGTCGGGTGAATATTTTTAAGAAATTTCACCAAAAAAAAAAAAAATAAAAAAAAATAGCAGTCCTTTTTAGAAAGAAAGATGAACGTTAATTTCATTTTACTTTGAGTTTTTCAAAAGTTTAAAAGAAGGAATATTTTTTTCTCGGGCCTCCATCTCCGATCCAATCAAGGCTCATTTTTATGCAAAGTGAGTGCATGAATATTGAATAGACATTAGATTGTAAAGAGTGGGGAAAGATTTTTTTTCTTTTAATATTTTGTTTATTATTCAAGACGTGTCTACTTAGCAAAAAGTTGGGAATGAGTTAAATCAAATTTGGAAGTTCCTCACCAGCTGCCGGTTATTGTTTCTATTGGAAAGAAATGTGTTATTATAAGGTAAATGTATGTGTGAGAAAATTGATTTTAACCAGGTCCAAAGTGTATTTTTTATGATGTCGGTGGATGGTTATTGATGAATACCAATTTGTCTTGAAATGTAAACAGTTCATTAAAAGTTGGAACGTGTAATTTAATTTTTTAATGAGAAGGAAAAATGTAATTAACAATTTTATGGTTCATTTGACAGTGTAGAAAAGTTGTAGGAAAGTTAGCGATGGTTAGTAGTATCTTTACTAGGCGAGGTGAATATTTATTGGGAATTTTGAACTAAAGTCTGTTAAACGTGCAATTGAACATAAAAACCAATAATAAAAGAAGAATAAAGCTTAACGCTGCGTTATTTTAACGTATATCGATATCGTAACAATTGCGACGCCTATTTAACGGTTAACCGAAACTCAATCCGAATATTTTCCCATTCTCTATACAACAACGTAGGCATTGCTGAGATTGATACAGCAACATCTATTGTAATAACTGAAAGGCTCCAAATTTATCATCCTTTTCTTGCACACTTGAGAAGAGCTCATGCGGTTTAAAATTTAATATTTTCAAAAATTCTCGTTTATTGAACTTTAAAAATGCGACCACCAGAGTTCGATTGCCTTTGAAACCTTTTACTAAATATGGCTCACATCTTTTCTATTGAGAGGTCCGTCCGCAATAGCTCTGTACACGGTCCACGTTTGTTTGGAATGCAGCATACGTCTGTGAGATGAGGGGCAACCGTTACATTATCGATATATGTTGACGATATTGCTAATATGCCGCGACAATGCATTGATCTGCTACGGTTATAAGTTATAATTTGCAAGCTCTAACGTTATATGGTGCATTTTGTGGCTACAAGATTCTTAACTTCAGCTGTTTGGTCATTACTAAAATTAAGATACCAGTGAGTTTTACACATCGTCCCATCCTATTAACCCACACAAATTTTTGGCCTCTCGCCGATGAAACTTCCTTAGAATTTCTAACTTTCAAAATCAGTAAACAATAGCTTGTGTGTATCCACAAGAACTTCAAATGGCAGTGTCTTATAAACTAATTAGAGTAGATCATTCAATTTCAACACAAAATACACAGTTTTCACCTTCTATACTTACACAGATTTTTGGCCTCAGATGTTTTTTTCCAATGTAAAAATTTACGCTAGAATTTCAAAACTCTATATTTTTAACTAAAAACATTTTCACAAACTCTTTATTCACTCAAATTTTTAGCTTCTCCCCAACGTCTTACTACACTCTAAAAAAAATGTGTAAGAAAGGTGTAAATGAAGGTTTAGTCCTGTAAAGTGTATGTTTACACGCACAGGGTGTGCGTTTACATTCAGGCATACTAGTTCAACACCTTCCGGGTGTTCAAATTTGCATAGGGTGTTGTCATACATTAAATTGGTGTTTAAATAGTTACACAAAAAGGTGTGTGTATGGTTGCAAAAAGGTGTAAAGATGCACCGATTTTTTTAAGAGTGCAGTTGTAATGACGCTATTGTGAGAGGTGGCATCATATTTTTGTTTACATCACAATAGCGTAACGAGTTAGAAATGTTGGCCACATTTCTACGTAGATTGAATAAAACTTTTTGTATTTTCTTGGCGACATATAAACATTGTTGGTGCTGATCAGTCATTGTTCAGTGTTAGTACAATAACAATTTAAACTTTTCTAAATTTAGTTTATTTCAGTATTTTATCCGGTTTTTTTACATTCGGAGAAACCTATAGCAATTATTTTTACTTGTCTTTATCAAAAAGAGTTGATTACCCCTTTAATATTACGCTCTTCTAAGCAAATATCATCAACCATATCAAGTGAGACCTCCTTCATTACTTATTTAACGTCAACAAACCCAAAAGACCAAGCCATTTAATATGCAAACAGAGCAGACTTTTCTAGGATTAGAAATTAGTCAGGGTGACTTAGTTTGTGGTCAGTGCTGCGTCGTTTCCAATTGTAATTACACTGAAATCTGATACGTGTCTGACAAGAAAATTGTGTAATTGGTGCTTCGTCTGCAATTTGAGATTGAGCGAGACAAAATGTTGGCTACTATATGGCATCAACACTTATCAGTTGTGTTTGAAGAAGAAATGGAATGTGTTGGCGCTCATTTCACTTGCTTTTTTCCCAAGCTTTTCACTGCATATGAATTGCAATGTTATGCGAAAAACATTGAGTTGGCTTTTGCTAGAAGAGGAGATGGAAAAAAAAATATTTGTTTTCTTCATAGAAAAACCGCAGGGAACTTTGCAATCTGTATTTTTAGTTGTTGGCGACTTTACATAAAAGGCAAATTGATTTTTGTTGGGAATTATTTTTTTATTTATGACGTTCTGGTTTAAAGGTCTATTTATTTATTTATTTATTTATTTATTTATTTTTTTGTTGTAGCAATTTAATAATTTTGAGGTTATTAAATTTGGAAATGAGAGAGTGTGAAAAACCAGACTCGGCACTTTATTCAATTTTCAATGTAAACAATTATGAAAATGTACACACTTTCACCAGCTGGCGATTTGTTCGCCGCGAGCATGCCCTCTGTTGTTCGTTTTGCTCGTGTTTTAATACGCGGAAAATTTCATAAACCTCGTTATAAAAAGAGAATCTGAAATATTTAAAACTCTTGGGAGAGTGCCGAAAAGGCGCCAAGGTAGGTAGCGAAACGGTACTTTTAATTTCCGGTGTTCAGTGGTAATCAATTCATCAGATTGGGCTAAAGTAGGGAAAAACCAATGATGAGAATTTAAATAAGTTGTAGAAAAAAACAAATTTAACTGTGAAATTATTACAGATTTTCATTATTTTTTCTAAAATGTTAAGAAAATATTATATTTTTGGACAGTTGTAACTTTTACACCGTTTTTTTTTTTTTGTGTCGTGTTCGTTTAGAAGTATAATTGTGGTAAAACGTAAACGACAAGATTTGAAAATACTTACAAAGCTGAAAATCATATATCATATAAAAGTTAGAATTTTAAATTAGGAAAAAGAATTTTGTCTTTTTAGGGTCTCTAATTGTAAAATTCCAGGAATTGTAGGTCTACTGCAAGAAGATAAATTTGTTTTTGTATATTGGGGTTGGGGACCGATTTAGGAACAAAACTGACCGCTGTAGGTCGCAAGGTCACAATCGGACATAACCAGTTCGATTGTGATCAACCGGTCGTAACCATGTGAATAATATAGGGTAATAATACAGTTTTTGTCCGACATGCGACCTACAGCGGCCAGTTTTGTCCCCAAATCGGTCCCCAACCGTAGTTGGCTAAAAAAAAATTTTCATTTTGTCAAGTGCGAGAGTGAACCTTACAGGTTGTTTACACCTACGTCAACCATTGTATGGGTGATAGGGTCGGTTTACAGTTTTACCCAACGGGGAATACACCCAATAGTACAATTTACACCCAATGAATGACAAGTTCTTTTACCGCACTGAATAAAATGTAGTGCACCACACAGCCCCTCCATAGGTGTTTCTTCCCCTCATCCGTAATGTAGATGTTTAACCCACACCCTCTGGCTGAGGGTTGCAATCCACCTTGTGCAGCGGTGTTATTAGAATGCTATTCCCTCCTAATAAAATATATCGTAGTTTTCCGATGGTTGAGGGAACGGGCAACCGCCCGCGAATGCCCTTTCAAGTCTCACCTCTCTACTCCCTGCCCATTGCGAGGTGTGTCCTCACAGTAGGAAAAGATTTTTATGGCCAAGGACTCGTGAGCGTGACAACTTAAAGCAGAGTATGGCAAATATTGTCCACTATGGCACTATGTGGGCATTAGTTGTTAAAGCAGTGTAAGCCAGCTTACCGCTCATTAGGTAAAATTAGAATATATAAATGCAAGGATATTACATAGTTAGAGAATCATCCTTTCAGTGTATTCCCACAATATTTTTGAAAAGCCATACTTTTCAAATTTTTTTGTAACTCTTTCCAAAAATGTTTGGTTATAATTTTTATCTTCCCATTTCTCACTAATTTTTTTGTGAATGTTTATTGAAAATTTAAAATTTTAAGTTTGACAATAAATCTCTATTTGCAAAATTGGACAAAATGACAAGGTCACAAACTTTTATTGTTTGTAAGTGATGTAATGCAATAATTGTGTCTGTAATATTGATCTCAGATACATGAGCACTGCCCATAAAATTCTTGTCAACTTAATTTATCTATTCCTTGCAAAAAACACATCAAGTTATGACTAATGTACGATAAAACATACAACTTTAAATGATATCTAGTTGAAAAAAAAAACTTCAATGCCTAACTGCAATAATCTCTTTTTAGGCCAAAATACTGCAGTTTTACTGTATTTTCAAAAAATTGCAGTAAAGAAACTGATTGTCTGCAGATAAACTACAGAAAATCACAGTGAAACCTTAGGATTACTACAGTTTTTTTCTTTTTCTTTCTTTCTTTTTTAAGCGTAATATATTTTTGTACATCTTTATACAAAATTTTGTTGTTTCCACATGTATTTATAATAGTCATTTTGGTATTTGTAAGCCCCAGTACTTTCATAGAAACCCTTACATATCTGGCAATCATGTTTTTCCTGCAGGGAAACGTTCAAAATTGATGATTTGACAAAGAATCCTATAAATATTTCTGTTACTTATTCTCAAGTCAAGTCATTTCATCATATTTTTGACCTTATAAGAATGGCAAGAATAAAAAATGTAAATTACACAAAACAGCACTTCATTCATTTTGCACCTCATGTCAGCCATAATTAATAGCCATCTAATTACTCACTTGCAAGTTTCGTTACTTGATACGTCAAAACCTTTACATACACTCATATTTCTCTTTTTTTATTATCCCACAAATACCTCGTTTGCAATTTGAAAAGCTAGAAAATGTGACAAGACAAAAGGATATTTAAATTTGTGATATGGTATCATGCTTTTGGCTTTTGTCTAATTTGGAGCATGCAACAAAATTTACGAGTGCCTTTTCCTCGCTGGAGCAGGTTATCTCGTTACTGTTTACAAAAGCTCTACCAACAACCTTTCTCGCCCTACTGCCCACTCTCATTCTTTCCATTTTCCAGCCCACTGACCCTGGGGAGTGTGACCGGTCTTTTGATCCCTTTTGTCGGCAGGAAGTTTTCTTCAGACTTGGGTCAGTAGTGGCAAAATAGTATCTGCCTTGTGGCTCCATTTCCTCGCGTTTTTGGTCACTAGAAGAAAAAATATTTAATGGCACATTAATGTTCAATAGACATATATATTTTTTTTGTTATGTAATGTGTTGTGTCCTGGGGTTAGGATGTCGTAAATCTATTTTACTCTATCAAAGTTAATGTTGCAAGAGGAAATGCGATGCGAGTGTTGAATTTTTTTATTTCTGGGTCTATAATTGTGATTTATTTGGGTTTTTATTATTGTCAAAGGGTTTTTGAAATGAATGTGAATTGTGTATGTGGGTTTTTTTTTTCTGATGGATTGAGATGTTTGTGACTCTTCGTTTGGAATCGATTTTTTTGGTTAGCAAAACAAGTGGGTGGGTTTGTCATATTTTGTTATTTGAGTGGGGGATTGGTGAATGTTCAGTCTTTTAAAAACATTTTTCCTTTGGTTATTGTTTAAAGGGGTATAGAGAAGAATCCAAACAATTTACTAATTAGATTTTTTAAAAATTTCAATTCGCATCCCAAGGTTGTTTTAGATTGTATAAAATTTGTTCCTGTATAATTTGTAGTTGAAATGAGATAAATGGATTCAGAAAAGTGGAAATAATTGTACAAAAATTGATCTGAAATGAGAATTTTTTTTTAAAAGAGAAAGAAATTGAAGAAATTCATGAGCTTCAAAAAAGATTTTTCTCCCCTTAAAGTTGTACAAATATTTTTTTTTATTATCCCTGAAATTTTATCCAATTATAATTGCAAGTATAAAATAACGTTTTCAACTATTTTTTTTCTCTTTTTATTGATTGAGTCACAAACTTGGATGCTGGAGTAGCACTTTTGATAGACTAGACTTAAATTAGTCTAAATTTACTCTGTCACTTTTCACTTGGGTTAACTGGAGAGTTACTAAAATATAAATAGGACTTGTCCCCTTTTAGTCCATTAGTGAAAAGTCTTCATTTAAAACCATTTGCCAACCTGCACAACTTCAACTTTATTTCCAACATTCACTTTTAATTGAGATTCTGCGCAGACCATGAGCCTGTTACAAGTCAAAAACCCCAAGTTAGAAAATGCCCTAACCTAAATATGCAGGAATTAATGTGTGGTAAAATGTTAAAAATTGGATATAAAATTTTAAAAAGTTCAATAATTACCACAAGATGGTGCTGGAATTCACATATGGTGTGTCTCAGTAGAAGCCATTACCTAGCTTGTGACAAAGCCCAAGGCTTAGGGTTTATACGGGGGCATTGGGCCAGGATGAGGAAGACGTTTACGCTAGAGGAAGCAAGAAAAAAGGTCCTGGCTGTGGCCACCCTTTAATGGAACCACTGTGGTAATAGAGGGAGCAAGAAGATCACAGGATACGAGCTGAGAAATATGGGCATGCGGGTTGAGTTATTGAACTGGCCTGGCCTTAGAGGTTTATGGTTTTAGAAAATTTGTGAATACAAAATTATTTGTATTTGTGCAAATACAAAGTTTTGTAGTAAATTAATTGCTTTAATTGCAGTAAGTTCTTATAGTTGGATTGACACATCTAAGTTTAAATAAGATTTTAATTACTAATGATCAACTGGAACAGGTAGAAGCATCTTTAATGAAGTGCTTTGCAATCTTGTTGATTGCCATAAGCTCTGTAAATAATAAGGATTTTTCTTGAATATCCAAAGTAATGAACCAATTAACAAGAATTGGAATTCGATTCGGCAAGATTAGCAACACTTCTCTTATATAATCTCTTAAAAGTAGTCTCCTACTATACTCAACTCTCTTGTATATTCGAACACGGTGTGATATATCCATGCCAACACCATGTGTGCATCGCTGATTTGGCCTTGCACCACAATAACAACCAGCAGAAACTTTTCAAATTAAACTGCCTGTTTGTAAGGCTAAGCTTTGGGAAATCTGTCAGTTAACATAATAACTAAGGCAATCTGTAAAAAATTTGCAGTATGTGGCCATGCAGGTTTATGCATCTTATAAATGGTATTGTACAAATGATTAAATTCTCTTTCATGTATATGTAAGCAGGGCTCGCCAAAAGCTCACGGCGTCACGATTTTGCCGGGAGTTTTTGACTTAGCCTTGAGACTGCGCCTCTGGTAATGGCATTTCGCCGTAAGATGTCGGTTGTCAACTGTACATTGAAATGGTTATCGAAGGCTTAACGGTTTGACTCGAACTGTGCGCTTTTGAACTCAATTTCAATTTTTATTTTTTGCCGTGAGTTTAGTCCAAATTGCCGTGAGTATGAAGTCTTCTCCCGGCAATTTGCTGCGAGCACAAAATTGTATTTGGCGAGCCTCGTGTAAGGGTCATCATATCTTATGACATGAGAAGGGGGGTCCACAAATTGACGTGTAAGGACATACATATGCACGCCTTACATCTGGTCAACAAAGAATATCGATGGTCAGGCCGATACAAAATGCTAGTAGAGTCCGGAACAACCAGGCAAGAATTCTTGAGCTCTCGGCCAATAACATGACCGCGAAAAGTAATCGTCTCAGTCAGTAACAGTGCAAGGAACTTAAAAGTGCCGAAGTAAGCGTTCTTGTATCGGCCGGCAAGACACACGGCAAGACATTCCATATTTCTTATGCGGCCATAATACCATGTGTAGCTATAGATGGGTGTTTAGCTTTTTCCAACAATGCTGTAAATATATGCAGGCTTAACGTATTTATATATTATGACACGTACTTATCTAGTGAAAAAAAAAACTAATATTTTCTCCTTTTCCTTTAATTTTTTCCAGGTTGACATATGGGATGCTCATAATACGGGAATAACTAACCTATTCCCATCTTCATAGTTTTTAAATTAAAAAAAAATTGAGCATGAAACTTTAATAAGAAAATAAAAGTTTCTTAAACCGAGAACTTTAATACATGTAAATGGAATTGATTTGACAGGTGACCCAGTATTGGCTTGTGAATGATACCTTGCGCCCCCTTGTGGCTTAGTACGCATCCGCTTCAAACATTGGCTGTCATTCTTTTCATCGTTTTGTTTCCGCTGCGTCGCCTCCTATTCTCTTTGAATCCCTACCATGAGGGATTTTGAAAGGTGCTTTTCGAAGCCCCTTTAGGGATGGAAACTGAGTTTGCAATGGCGTCTACTTCTTGTGACGGTAATTAAAGTGCTCGCTTGATGCGATGAAAAGAATGGCAGTGAAGAGAAGCTGATTGGCTTTTCACTTCTCGCAAACGAAAACTGAAGAACCAACTCGAGGGAGATTCGTGTGACAACAAATCAAGGAAAATTCAATCAATTGCAGACAAAAGTCTGTTAGGCTTAAGTTTAAGAGGAGAGAAGAAAAAAATTTATTTCTTTTGTGTTTAATTTTTGAAAGGGATTATTTCATTTTGGTATGAACTTTAGTGTGGTTAAAGGGTTGAATGGTCGAACTCACAGAGGAAGTAAATGAGGGATTACGGTTGCTGCAGATGTTAGATTTGCTACCATTTAATTGCTTTCCCACTGAAACGTGATTAACGGATTAAGTTGCAGTTGTAGGAGTTATAAAATTACTTCCTTTGAGAGATGTAAGAGTTTAGTGAGTTTTTTTTTTTTGTAATTTTAAATTGTAGGATAAAGTGGAAAAGTGGTTTGTTGCGTCAATAGATAGTTTATGTCATCGCGTGTTGTGAAGTCGTTTCTTAGCTTAAATGGGTTTCAAACAGTGATAGGAGTCTTGAGGCATCGCTTCACAGTTGGCGCCGAGGTAACGAGTGAAGCTTACTTTATAAATCTCAAAAGGCGCCGTAAGTAGATGGTGCATTTGGGCGGAGGATTGGTCGTTGAATGCATGTTTGTGTGAACGAATATGATGATTTTTTTAAAGGAATATATTAAAAAGAAAATGTTGAAGTTTGTCATTATAAAAGATAAATTTAGTTATTTTTGGTCATTTAAAAATGAGTTAATGTACAAAAAAAATGTTAACCAAATATTATTGAAAGATTACATTTTGAGTTTTGGAAGTGAATAATATCTAAAAGGTTGATGTAACTAAAGTATGACTAATCATTCAATCATTCATTTAAAGAAGTTTTTAAAATTTTAATAAGATTGCTTTCTTCCATAGAATTTCACATCCCCTACCGGCCAAACACGAAACTACCAAACAATGGCGCTTCATTCAATATGGAGGACTTACAGCCTTCATCCAAGAACACAACATACCTAACTAAGACTAGGCATTTCTATCCAGTTGATATTAGTTGGCTGAAACCTTGAAACCTATCGCTATGCATTATGGGACTCAAACATTGCTGCCTCCATGTTGGGATTAAGAACTCGTTACTTTTAATCATCGATGACGATATGGCAACATTTAGAATGAGCGCATTGACTGTTGGTTCCCTTTACAGACAAAAACTTCGTACTGGTAGGTGCTTCACCGACAAAATACACCAAATTAATACAATTAATGCAAACATCCACACACACTTGGCAATTAAAACAAGAAAAATACGTACATTTCATCTACACATGAGGGCACACAGCGTCTCTTGCACTCCCGGGAAAACGAATGAGTTATTTTTCCTTTTACAAACCGTGGGAAGGTTTTTACCATCGGGGATGGTAAGGAGTTACATTAACGTCAATTTTAATTTGGTAATTTTCCGTAATTTTTAATTTGTTAAAGTAGAAAACTTTTGTTTTAAAAATTTATTCATTCGCGCTTTTCTTCCCTCTAGAGATCGCCCGTGAGAGAAATGCAAATTAAGAAGAGGTTAAGATTTGAGCTTAAAAGCGTGTGCCTTGAGGGAGGTCAAATTTGTTTGAGCACCGTGATAAGAAAAGATGTTCCTGTGGGTGGATCCAACTTGTTTTCAATTCATAACTTTGAACGCCCACTCCACTTATTACACAGGAAAATTAATTACACGAGATGGTGATCAAATAGGCGCACCCTAGTGTGAGTTTATGACTAACTGACATTAAAGTTGAGCAAAAAAAACACTCTAAATTTTTTTTTTATCTATTGCAGGTTTTTATGAGACGAAATTTCATTTTTTTTTACTCAAACTACTTTTATCGACAGAATCAGAGTAAAGATGGATCCCTGAAGCTTTACTTTTATCACTTTTTTTCCCGAGTATGAAAGATGTTGAACTATTTTCACACTTTTTATTTCGTCGTTTTCAATTGCCTACTCGGATTGAAGAGAAAAGGTAATTCGTATGTCAATGTAATTTTTTTTCTTTTAAATATAAGGTTGATGAAGGTGTTTAAAATTCAAAATGTAATATACACATTTTTTTTTTCTCATTCTGTTGACGGGGAAAATAATTTCTCAGGAGGTTCAAGTGAATAATCTAATTTGAAGTGAAAACTGATGGATGTGATTTGTCAGTGGGCTTTTATTGGTGAAAATTTCAATTAAAATCAACCCTCATACTCTTATAAACATTTATCTTCATCCTCGAATGAAAAGAAACAAACTCGAGTTTTTATTAATTACCCTTGAAAAGGTCCTCTAGAAAAAAAATGTTGGTAAATTTTAGTTAATTTTTGCACTCAGTCAGTTTAAAGCTAAATTTTTCTTACTATAGTTTAGTAGAACTAAAATTAATAGGTCTAATGCAGCCCACAGTAAATAAATTTATGGTCAATGGTTTTTATTAATTAACTGACACTTTATGGCAGTTTTTAATTTCTTGCAAATATAACTTTGGAATGGTTAGAGACTGCAGAATAGTCAGAGAGGGCTTCCAGAGTAATTAAGAAAATAGTTTTAGAGTGGCAGGCATGCTTCCAGAGTAGTTAGATTTTACTTCCTAAGCGATTTCAGAGTTTTGACATAGTATTTCCAGACCATTTGCAGAGTCACTTTTCCAGAATCATATCCAGCCAGAATGATGCCAGAATCATATCCGGCCAGAATGATTCCAGAATCATTTACAGAATGATTCCAGAATCATTTCAGAATCATTTACAGAATGATTCCAGAATCATTTTCAGAATCATTTCCAGAATGATGCCAGAGTCATATCCAGCCAGAATGATTCTGGAATCATTTCCAGAATCATTTACAGAATGATTCCAGAATCATTTCCAAAATCATTTACAGAATGATTCCAGAATTATTTCCAGAATTATTTACAGAATGATTCCAGAATCATTTACAGAATGATTCCAGAATCATTTCCAGAATGATTCCAGAATAAGAGAATATTTCCAGAACGATTCTAGGATAATGGAGCAGAGGGTGACGCGTCCATTGTAAACCCTTATATTTAAAGAATAACCTGAAAAATCTTTGAAATTTGCAAATTATAGTAAATGTCCCTGCTTAATGGCATTAATGAATCGCTTAATCATCACTCCTGCCTTGGGATCTCCTTTAAAATTCCATTAACTTTAAAAAAAAAAACCGATCTCACATGATTTTCTTAATACAAAACAAAACCTCTTCTGATTTTTAAGCGCATTAATTAAAAAAAGACAATATTTATTCTAGCAAAAATCAATGGTGTTTTGAACCAATCTGATAATACACAAGAGAAAGGAACAATATTGAATGAAGCAGAGTAAATACACTTGGTAAAGCCTAGAAACACTAAATAGAAGGTAAATGTAAGTACAGCTAAATGGACTGTGTTCATAGAGTCAGTTGTTTCCCAGTCACCTAGAGATTTGCCAAAGCTTCTTTGCAGGAGTTGGATTCAACTCCTGCAATCCAGAAACTTACCTCTGTTGCTAGAGATATCTCTTTTAAATTAAAGTAAATATCCTTTAAAGATTTTTGAGTAAAGAGATTTCTCTTTCCCAATGAAAAATTCTGCTTCTGGCTAGAAAAATGCAGTAATGGAGTGGAAAATATAATTTACTTCATCTCTTATCAAAATATGCAAATTCATAACATGAAATAATTTTCTTAGAGGGTTGTAATGTATCAAGGCAAGTTTTGATTTAGGTTGGTAACCAATATTGAATATAAAGTGTCTGATATGAGTTGATTTTCATGCAAGGTGTGTAAAGATTTTTGATGGAGAGTTTGAGAAATCAAGTGAGATTTCATTTAATATTAAAATTTAGCTGTAAAAAATTTAGGTCAGTGGATTGAGCAAAGACAACTAACTGAAGCAAGTTTTTGCATAATTTATTCTTTTTTGCCAAGTGGTGAAAATGCAAATTGCATCTGGTTTGCATTATGATTAAAGCCATATAGTAATTACTACAGAAATAGCAAACAAAGCAGTACAATAATAATGAATTTACCTCTATTTTTGATTTTTTTTTTGTAATCAGATTGACATCATTATCATCTTTCATCATTTTGTAGTCATTGGTGATGAGTGATCAACTAGATTAGATCACTGATTAAAAAAATGACTTAAAAAAAAAAATGATTTTGTCATCGAGATAATCCGAAAATGGTCTTTTCTAATAAAAAAAAACTGACCGTGTGATTGAAAAATTTAAACTAGTTAAGTACTCAGTACTCTTGAGTTCTGAGCACTCATTTGCAGAACCTTTAGATATTAAAATTTTAAATTTTAATTTAGTTCAAGGCAATATTGAAATGTTTGACAATAGTTTCAAGTGACTGTCTGCAATCACTCACTCAGTCAGTGGCCTACCTAACCTACGAAATTTTATAATTTGCTTGTGATGGAAATTGATTGACGTTGATTTTATTTGGATGATTGAAGGTAAATGCATGATCTATTATTGCGTACAAAGCACATAGTTGGATAAGAAAAAATTGTACTTCCTGGGCGCACTGCATTGTGGGTTGAATTGGCATCAAGTTGCGACGATGCTATTACGAAAGCAACAGACCATGATGGTCCTTTCAACTCGCATTCCCATTTTTGCGAAGGCTGCTGAACAACGTTTATAGACAATAGCTAGACAATCTATATAAACCCGAGTTTCCATCGATTATATTTTGACAAACTACTCAGTCTGCTGGACGAATGAACTGCCCTTGTAGCAAACCCTGCAATACGTTTTATTATTGCAAAAATGTTTTTGAAAAACAAACAATCTTCTTCAATGCTTACAAAATTAAGTAACTTTGCAGAGTATTAACTGACAAGAGCCAACATAAATTTTTGAAAAGAGAAAATTCCTCATCAGGCAAATTCTGGCCCCACTTTGCAGCAATGAATTAAAAGCCTGCTTAAATAATTTACAATTTAGTTTGCATGTTTAATAAAAGCGAGAACAGCTGGAGTTTGGTCATACACTTTATTCTGTTTAACATGTTTATAAGCGGTCTTTGTTTACGAACTGGTTCTTTTGAAACCGAAAGTTATACATAAATAAAACAAATGGGATACCAATGACTATACCCATGAGAGACACTGCAAATAAAGCATGCAGATTCACTAAAAAAACAATATTAAAAATTGAATAATTAATGAAACACATCTTATTGGTGGTCAACTAAAACCCATAAAAATTAATGTAGAAAGAATGGAAATCATCAATATTTACACAGTAAATTCAACTTGGAGTATCCACTGGATTTTTAGTTATAAATATAAATATTTTAGTGGTCAATAGTGAATTTGTGTAATTATTTGCTTAAAACATTGTCTTATGCTTAAAATTATGTTGCAGAAGTGACGTGCAGAAGTCAATACACGGGATTACTTGACTCTAAAGGTGGGTTCACACTGGGGGTTTTAACTTAATGTAACTTAGGTGCGTGATGCATTGTGGGATTGAATTAAGGAGGGGAATCCACGTCCACGATAAGTTGACCTTAATTCAAGCCCACAATGCATCACACCACTAAGTTACGTTGCGTTAAAACCCCAGTGTGAACCCACATTTAACATTACTCTGCGCATATCAAAATGTCGCTAACTTGCGCGAATGATAAAACGTCGCGTCCTTAATGATTTTTACTCGCATTTTTCTACCACTGGTTGATATTTTTGTCCATTGTAAATGTGAAGCAGAAATTTGGTACCGTATCTGAAGTGCTTGCAACAACTGTCATTAGACGAAATGAATGTGGGCAACCTGCAACAACCTTTCACATAATTGTTTTGCATTAACACTATTACGAAAGTAAGCGTAGAATCGATTCACAAAGATCACCTGTGCCATAGAGGATAGGAGTTGGCGCAGATCGACTTATAGAGGTCGTTTATACCATATATATAATACGGTGTTATTGCTGTCAGTAGTAATGCTACCCATATTAGGATGCTGCCAGTACTAACCCCTTTTCAGCTCCCAACGTGCACCGCATTAAGTTACGTTAGGTTATGTAGCATTACAACTGTCAGCAACCGAATTAGAATGTCAGTGCCACGGCAGTAGCCAAATATCGGTGTTAGTACCAGTAGCGTTACTACTATATAACTTAAAACCATAGGGATGGGTACCAACGATCACGTAGTCTATAAAGTATACGAGTAAATATAAGAGGTTCCGCATCTTTTGTGAACATATGTGAACGTAGCTTTATCTTTCCTGGTATTGTGAACTTGTAATTGTAATTATGACTGCGCAAACTCGAAATTTTGATGGCTATACATCACAATTGTAATTTGTAACATAAAACTGCAGTAATATTAGAGTTTTCTAATATAAAAATTTGCTAGCTCAAAATTCCTGCTTTCCGTGTAGCAGATCAATAATTCAGTGGCAGTTATCATGAAAAAGAATAGCTCCTACCCCTTTCGATCCAACAGAAAATGGGCTTTTGGAGACAGTAAAAGTGCGTTTTGTCACACCTGCGTCTTTTTACCTATACACGCAAGTGATGAAAAGCAAAGACTAGCACACACGACGCTTTTTTACACACACACAGACTTTTCATTCCACTCACGCATGAGTTAAGTCATTTCAATTAAAAACGTTCTCGTGCAGAAGACGCGTTTTACCACTAGGTATAAAAAAAAGAGTCGATTCTGTTTTCACAGGTTGGAAGTCGAAAAGAGGGGGTAGGGGTAGAGAGGTAGGATCTTTTCATTTCCTTTAATTAAGAAGTTGGGCGTTGGCTTTGAGATGCCAATTCATAATAGGCCCCGCTCGGCCGAGACATTTCGTTAAGCTTCATTATTCTCTCTCCACCAAATGTAATCTTGATAGGCTTCTCGTGACGTAATCGGCTTAGGGTTTTTAAAAAAAAATTGTTAGAAGTAGAAAAAAAAAATAGAAGGGGATGTGTGGAGAATGTCTTTTGTATTTGGGCGCCAGATGGTGGTTAGATGAGCCGTGTAATTAATTTGATTAAGAAACTCGGTGTTTGTAATAAGATAGGTTCAGGAGTTAAGCGTCTTGCTGCGAAATTAGTTTAATAAAAATAAATTGGGTAATTGATGAGTTATTACATTGGATGTTAAAAGGGAGATTTATGCGTGACAGAATGATTTGTTGGGGATGGAGTTTTTAAGGGGATGATAGGAAATTTTTTGGAGTTGGAGAGATAAGAGTTGTAGGAAATTAGGGTAATTTTTGAGTGGTTTGGGGGAGAGAGGTAGGGGGATTTTTTTTTTTTTTAAAGGGGCAGTTAAACTTTTTGACTAGCTAATTTTTTGCTACTTGTTAATGGGCTATTTTAATTGATGAATTTTGTTTATTAATTGACCTTAAAATTTACGTTTGGTCATGTGATGTGAACTAACCAATGAGATTTTTATGGCCATTGTTGGCCACCAATAGAAATTAGGGACAGAGATGTAGGTAGGAATGAATTTAGGGAATACAGCAGTCACTTAGTACTATTCAGGGTGGCTGTTCTATTTTCTGTTTATACTCCCCCTAAGAACAGATCGACTCTGATTTACCATCCAACCTAAATTTATAACGAATTTTGTTTATTCAAGCTGTTATAACTTTAACTTTTTGCGCACACACCCTTAAGTTAAAATTGCATTCTAGCAAGATTGTAATTGTCCCTTTAAGTTTAAGACAAACAAAGCAATATTAAATAAATTATTTGTTTATGGATGATGAAATAATGCTCCCTAGACACAAGAATTGCGTATCATTTTTCAAATTAATTTTAGGGATGAGCACGGTTATAAGTCATCAAAATATGGAAGTGAAAAAGAAATTACTTTTGAAATTGGGTAACAGTTGTTTTGGTTGTGATGAATATTTTCATGTTTGTGTTTGAAAGGTTTGAAGAATTCAATTTCTTCTTTTTTGTCACATTTTTTATTTCTCTTGAAAAATTCAACTTTTTTTTCTATAAAACTCAAAAAAAAATTTATCTTTTTATTTTAGGTTTTTTTCAAGAAATATTTTGACAATTTGGACATTAAATATTGAAAACGTCAGAACCAGTGAAAAAGTAAGAATTTTAAATTACACCAATGCGATTTGATTTAACAGAATAAAAACATAAATAAATTACAAGAATTTTATATAAAACTGTAATAAACCCCTTAATCCTTTAAAAAACTTACGAAGGTTAAGAAATGAATGAAGAGTCTTGTAACGTTAAAGGGACAAACAACCTTCTTGACAAGTTGGTTTTATTATATAACAGTCATTGAATTAGAAGCAGAAATTGAATTCGAAAACAATGACATTGTTATTGTGAACTTCATTATAATACATTTGGACGGCCATATTAAAAATGTCAGTTGCTGTTCTATTATTAGTGTCACCTGTTTTAAAACTGACATAAACACACGATTTTAAAATTTTACATTTCTTGATTGACAATCCATGTTTGTAATTATTTCAACTTAACTTTTCAAAAAAGTTGATTGCCCCTTTAAAAGAAATGTTATAGCAATGAACTTTAAAATGGAAAATCAAAATGTCGTTTCAATACAAGCAACCATTTAGTTCAGTTGTACTCATTCTCTTTTTTTTTTTTTCTCTCTCTCTCTTTACAGAGCGCCATTGCCATGTTAAAATTGAGCAGGAGCAATTTGGTAAGGATGAGTTTGCGTTCTTGGCACAATTCGATTTTTCAATTGCAATTCATTAGCCATGCTCCAGTGAAGAGCCTTCTGGTGCTGAGCAAGAAAGAAGCGATTCCCGCCAAGCCAAAAGCATTAACTGCGGGAGAAGTTGGCAACAGGAAAAGAAAAGGAATTCCCCAAGATCGCTAAAGAAAAGAGGAAGATGTATAGAGTAAACAAGTGACAAATTGAATTGAGAAGAAGAGGACGAGAAAAGTGGCTGGTAGGCGACGCCTTTTTATCTTTTATTTTGACAAGTGGACATTGGCTATCTGGGTGAGTTTAGATTGGCCAAGGGAATGAGGGAGGACGGAATTGGAAATGATATAGTGAAGAGGAGAATAGCAATTTGTTCTTTCGGGATATTGTCACATAAGTCTTGCTGTGTTGTAGGGGTAAAGTAAACAAGTTGACATTTAGATATATGTCGTTTCACATGAAAAGGATGGACACGAGACAATAATAATTATTATTAATGAACGATAAC
This sequence comes from Pachymerium ferrugineum, assembly GCA_034686365.1. NCBI lineage: Eukaryota > Metazoa > Arthropoda > Chilopoda > Geophilomorpha > Geophilidae > Pachymerium > Pachymerium ferrugineum. Next base: position 53,672 of record JAQGAS010000193.1, on the reverse strand, counting down.
ATTTTTTTTCTTGAAAATCGTCCATTTTTTTTTCTATTGATTCTCAACTTTATTGACGGAAATGTTGCTTATGTCTTCTTATACAACCGTAGGTCTTAAACTCATAAAAAGAGTTATAAGAAATCAAGATAAGTAATAAGAAGGAGCTAATTTTAGTGTTAGCTAATGAGAAAATGGAAGTAAGATGAAAATTTTTAGTCATTAGTGGAAATCGATAATGTAGAACACTGTTTTATAGGGGTAGCCATCTTCAACACCTCAAACGCTAAAGTTAGAGGGGTTAAAGCTTAACTTACACAAGATTTCACTTAATCGTTGGGGACGCCAACCCTGCTATAAAACAGGATTAGCACGTTTAACTAGCGCGAATTTTTTTTTACTAATTATCATGACAGTTAACTTCCCTGAACGCTGAAGTTAGCACGATAAAGCTTATTCAAGATTATAGTTAACCGTTGGGGGATCCAACTATAATTCAGAATTAGCATCTAAATTAATGGCAATTTTCACTTATTAGCATTGTAGTTAACTAAAGTTAGCAGGCTAAAGCACCGAAGATTGCATTTTGTCCTTAGGGGAACCTGTTATAAAGCTGGATTAGCATGCTAACACTTCAACTACGATCAGCGTGATATTTATCACCATTTGTAATAAGCTGGATCGTTTGCGGAGTCATAACTGTTCAGTTTAAGTTTGTGCTAATTTCTGTAACAACAAATTAGCACTGCTGTTTAACATAATATTTAGCGTAGAAGGTGCCGTGAATGCTAAAAGTGTTAGCATTACCGAATATTAATTTGTTCATGAAAACAGTTGAATACTATTTCTAATGGCAAAATTAGCTTCTTGCAAAAACTTGCTAATTATTTTTAAATTTAATTTTTAAGTGCAGATCTTTTTCACTCATTAGCTTAAAATTAGCATTAAGCAATACTGAATGTCTTATCAACTCTTTAGTGTTAAATGTTTAATATTAGCATGCTAATTGAATGATAATAGAGCCACGCCAGGTGGCGTATACACACACCATATGATATTCACACTAACAGCAATTTGTTCTTTAGCGAAAAGATCTTGTGAAAGTAAACAAGTTGACATCCCAGATGTATGTTGCACTGGATGTGGCAGCATGAAAAAGGGTGGACGTGAGGCAATAGTCATTTAGATGGCCACAAACGTACTCCACGGGAGGCCGCATCAGCACGTTCACTCGCTAAATTTCCGTCCGCGTCACTTGATAAGGGTTTCTGGCTCGTGTTGATGAAACGTCACGTGACCCACACGACGAATGCACTGATTAGGGGTGCGAGAACGTCGGGCCCAAACCCCCGATAAACAAGAAGGGAAAATTCTTTTTTCCGCCCCATTGACTTGCCGAGTCGTCTCTCCTTTTACTACGTTTTTGGAGGTTCGTTGGCTACGATCTGTTCGGTCTTGTGGTTGCTGGACCGGCGACTTGAAACACAATCGAGGCGCCACCAGACGAGAGCAGCTGTGGATAGTCAGAAAATGAAATTGCAGTGTCGACATTTTGCTCCTAGTGAGTGTATTTCTCATTTTCTTGTGTGGGATTTTATTTCCTTACTCTCTTTTTCTTTTTTAAAGAAGACCTGCCAATTAATTTTCTTGAGAGTTAATTAAAAGTCGTAAAATATTAGTTATGACGAGTGGAATGGAAAAAGGAGGTTTCGTGATGAAGTGTTGGTAAGGAAGTTGAAAGATTCAACAAATTGGAAAGTTTTTTTTTTCTTTTTCTGTATTAAAGTCTTGAGATAGTGAATGAAGAATTTCCCTTGTTGTAATGTTTATCGTATTGACGTACAAATAAGTGATGAGCTGATGATATAGTTAAGTTCGTCTTCGGTGTCAGGTTCAACACTATCAATAGAAACTCAAAATCAGTAAAATTAAACAAGAACTTATCTACTAAAAAACTAATAGGGTCAGATGGATGTAACACACTTTGAAAGTTTTTGTTGTATTATTTTCTTAGAGTAGTCCCAAAATAAACAAAATCTCTTTATAATCTTGAGACTTGGTGGATAAAAATAAGCATCCTGTTGGATTTTTATTATTTACCAAAATGGCGTCGCACATGCGCAATATCCTACAAGCCGCCTATTAAAATTAGCTCATTCAACTAGGTGTTGTTGACAAGGGGTAAACATTGTGGGATTTCCTGCAACAAAGGACAGCTGCTGTTTACATACGAGTGGCTTTTGGGAATACCAACACAGTCAACTCCTGTCAATTTATCACCTAAATGAAATGAATACACACAACAAAACAAAAAATAGTAAAAACAAAAAAAAAGTGTTTTTTCTCCATCAAAATTGTATATTACATCCATTTTCTGCCTCCAACACATTCACATTTTTTTCAATTTCTCATTCCACGTTATAACTCGCCTTATATCGGAGCGTATTTTGCTTTGAATTATTACAAGGGCAATGGTGTTATCTGCAAATGCAATTTCCTCCACCATCCAAACCACTCTCGACCAAACTCAACTTCTGCCTGTTGCCATCTGGTGGTCGATGAAGAGAACCCCTTGTTGTTTGTTGGTAGCAGAGAGTTTTAATTTATTCTCGAGTTGGGTCTGCTATCGATTCTTTTGCTTGCTCGAAGCGATAGTTTGAATCAGGATGATGGGGATGTGTTCCTGACACAGCGTTCTCCCATCATTAGCTCTTCCTCAAAGTTGCAGGGGCGGGAGAAAGGGGAAAGGCGGGAGGGAGCCCCCGTCAGAGACACGTGCACCCACTGGGCACTAAATCACTGAGCAAAGTGTTAGAAAAGTCTTTTGTGGGATTTTGTTCCTTCTCTCAACATAGAACAATTCTTGGGCTTAAGTGCATGTGATTGGACTTGGCTAGAATGCTCAACTTCTCATATAATTTTTTACTGGAGAAAATTGAATGTTGGGTAAAACCGTTACGGGGTTGGTTATTGCTCGGTTTTGACGAGACGGTTCAATTCCAATTGAATGTGTTGTGATGAGTAGAAGATTGGCTCTCCTGAGACACATTTTTGTTACCAGGTTAGGTTGGAGGAAAAAGCCTTGGGATCTTTTCCTAATAATTTATTGAAAGAAAATGTTGTGTAATTGCAAGTTTTGTTACTTTTCAATATTCCAAAGGTTGACTTTTATGTTTTGTTCATATACTTAGCTTTTACTCTTTGTAATTAATCAAAAAACTCAAGTTAATGCTACTTTTATTGTGACGTGTGAATAGAACCTTCGCTAGGAAGAGAGACATTATGTTTGAAAACTAAATGACGTCAGAGACAACTAACTCGGCACAATTTTAATTTATGACTTAAAAACTATAGAAACGAATTCCAAACTTTGTTGGATGAAAAGTTGCATTTACTTGTTAGAAGAAAGCTTAATTCGTTTTCATTAGAAGCGATTTAAGTTAGACATATCAAGCAAGTTTTGATTGGCACCCAACATGAAACATCAAAAGATTTAACTTTAACGAGATGTGAAATTAGTGTTTAATAGGTCGCAATTAAATATTCAAATCTATAATATTCCAAGAATTATTTAATTAAACTTTCAAAACTCCTAAAACTTGAAATATTCCAATTTTAAAATCAACTCACATTGAAAACTGATATAATCACTTTAATTATCTATATTTCTAGTAATTAAAGCATTCCCTTCATAAAATCATAAAGAGAAACGATGAATTTCAAAGTCTGGGGAATTAAAGTCAAGTAACATTTCAAATATACCACTTAATTTACCTTTGGCAAGCAGCTGTCATTTTCTACCTTGTATAATTACATAATTTTATCTCTCTCAGCCGTTTTCAAACATCAAAACTAAATAACATTATCACATCTTCTGAGTCACTTAACTACTCAACTTTATCACCTGACATAACAAACTTTTAATTATCCTCAAAGGTTATGTAAACGTTTAAGTGTAGTTCGCTTTGAGTAGTGTAACCTGTTATAAAATCGGTTCCCTTTACACGAAGTAGACTTAACGTAAAGTTGGCGCCCAATGGAAGCGTGTATTTTGTATAGAGAACTTCCTTTGGTGTAGTGTGTTGTTACAAGATCAGATTTCAATTACGAATGCCAAATCAATATTTTCAAGTTAAATTGTAGGAATTTAGCAAATTTTAAGACTGTCATCTACTTCAATTATCTTTAAGGCAAACTGATTTTTAAGTTATACAATTATACTTAATACAGGATAGGCAGAGAAGGAACTTCAGTCTAGGTAGGTTTACACTTGTGTTCTCTACTGTACTTGGCTGAATGTAACATTACCTGCCACACCAGTCAAAGAATATCGATGATCCGACGGAACGCTCTCTTCTGTATTACTACTGTATAAAGTCTGGCCCAAAAGTGGCCATTATTGAGCTCTCAGCCAATGAATGAACGGGACTCTTTTTTGGATTAGCCAATCACATTGCAGATAACTAAAATCACCATTTGCGGTGCAGGTGATCATTAGTTAACCAGTCAGTTAAGTCTGGTGTGAATATAAGTCTTAGTTGTGAACCTACCATAATAATTGCGCTGCGCCTCAGGAATAGAGTAGTAAAGTTACAGAATTAACTCAGAAGGTTTGCGCAAGCTACCTCCTATTAACTCCAAAGTAATAATGCGCAAATCCTTTGGTAAAACCTTGTCTAATGTTTATATTTTCCACTGGCAACAATTGATATAAGTGTAATGGGACGTACTAATGATTGTGTTAAATTACAATTATGGTCATCTCAAGAAGTAATTAGGACTTGACAATTAGATACATGAAATTTCATTAATCATTTTAAATTTAATTAATCCAAAATGACCAACAACATAATTAAGCAGTTGTTACTCATTTTTAAAATGACAAAGTAATCAAATGTTCAAGTATTCCTCTACCTGTTTTATTCATCAACACGTCTGTACAACTCCAAAATCCAAAAAAAATCAATGTGCATGCCATTTTAAAGCCATATTCTTCTTTATCTCAATAACTAGATAAATTGAAAGCCTAACTTGATTCACTTGTCTCCCCTTACCACATTTGCATACAATTCAATACATTTGTTTTACTTGTTTTTCACAAGACACTTGAAAATTTATTGCTTTCAAACATAAACGAGACAGGCTGTACTCATCCCACTACATCTCAATTCCCAATGTCAATTTCCTACCTAACAAAAATCGTAATCCGATTCATCTATAGCGAACGAGCACACGAGCTTTTACTACATTAAGAGAGCAAACCCTGATAGAAAATCGAACGTCATCAAACCGACATTTCCAGAATGCATTTTTACACCAAGTAATTTTTACCCCGCCTTAGAAGTGTGCAGTCCATTACTATATACCCACACCCCGAAATTGTCCTCCTCACGAAGACGACGCAATTTAACGACAGAGGTCGTCGTTCTATGGCAATGTGGAAAAAGTGAAACTACGTAAGACTCCGTTTTTTAGATTTTTTTTTTAAAACTTGGAAATTACATGCTTTATGCATGTTAGTTTTTTATTGCCTCTTTAACCTGATTTGGAATTCCACGAAGCATCTTTCCATCGTTTAGTCGGAGCAGTTTCTCAATGCTAGAAAACTACAAGTGCAGCATGCTAAACACATTCATATGCCATAAACTTAGTGTGTACAGACTGAAATGCAAAGGAAAAAAAATTGAGAAGACAAAGATTTTTTTACTTTATAGTCACAAGAAGTAGCTGATTATTCCACCTGATATTTTCTTTTCTCTTAAATGATGTACAAATTCAAGTGACTAAAATTGTAAGTAGAGAGTAAAACATCAAATTAACTGGTTGAGTATTGAAGATGATACCCGTAATGTTTACAGAGCCTGATCTTATCTGTGGCTATTTTTTTTTTATCTAGACAATGTGTGGTTGTAAAAGAAAAAGTTTGGACATTTCACATCACATTTTTACATTGCCACTAGATATCTAAAAGTAGGTAACTGTATTGTATTAAACCCACTAATAATTAGTTTGACTTGTATTAAAGCCACCAATGGCTTATAATAGTCATATCTTGTCATATCTTGTTATAGTCCCTGTTACTGTTACAAGTAATATTTTTTTATAATTTTTATAAAACCGCACTGTTTGACACCCGAATTTTTGAGAAACATACTAAATAGCAAAACAAGAATCAACCAACAAATCTTAAAGTATAACTGTAATGAAGTATAATCAATGATTGAAAACATAACGATATAACAGAAAGACTATAAATAACATTATAAACCCAGCTCGGGATAAATAATAGTACATTTGCACTCACTTTGTTATATTAGAGAAAGAAAGAGATCAAACCTAACGTCGGCAGAAGCTACTAAGGCCATATGCGACGAAACTACTTCCTATCAATACAAAGTTACAAACAGTAAAATAAAGCACGAACACATCTAATAAAACTAATAACTAACAATTAAACCAGAGCTTCCATCTCGGTAGAGAGTTATATTAAAGTAGTGAGATAATGAATCTGTTACGGTATATGCGTTAATACTATTGCTAATTTACTACTACAATGCATTGTTAAGACAACAACGTTACAATTATTGTAGTGGTAAATATACGCATAAACAACGTTTTAAGCGTTTAGCGTAAACTCATTTTATAACATAAGTGGACGAAGATTAAAAATAAGACGAATAAAATAGAGATGCAAACAAACGATCAGTAAACACCACCCACCTTTTTATAGCTTGAAAGCCCCGTATGACTCGATATTTCAATTGACAGTGTAAGTTACAAAGCGCTCCACCCACGCTTTCATTTTGCTAGTGCTGCACAACTCCCCCGCGAGACTTTTTATACGTAGAGAAAATATTTACCTTTTTCCTAGCTGTTATTACTGGGGTTCACTAATTCCTAGCGCGTTTCTGCACGCCTTAGGATCATTTCATCCTGAATTCACCAATACCACTCGAGGAGAGGGTCATCCAACTGACGGTTATTTTTAGTGCCAGAGATGAGAATCGTTTTCCCCATACAAAAAACCCACCAGAGAAAAATTCCTTTAGTAAAGATTTGATATAAAAAATAAAAAAATGGGTGAATTTAAATAAGGGTGAATTATCCGTTTTGTGTGGGGAAGGGGAAATTATTCCCAATAGTCGTCCATGATCAAATGATCAGTTTGTCGTAAATCAGTTTCCTTCGACTGGCACGCGGCTGCGCGAACTTCGTTTCCCGGATCAATAAGGACTCGGAGCCGAGTCGCGGCCACACTCAGTTGGCGGCAGAGCGGCGAGCGATTCTGACTCATGCTCCCGTCTCTCTACCACCGTCGTCGCTGTGACCGGTAACGCGTCTCGTTAGGATATTTGCACAACAATCCAACACGATGGGCAACTCGTGGATACGGATTGTGACGAGCCACTTTTTTTCGTTTCACGTGTTGCTGTTTCTCGGACAAGGTAAATGACATCCGTGGGGAGTTATTTTTTTTTCCCTCTGTTCTAGTTGAAGTAGTTTGGAATTAATTATCGGATTAGTCCTTTATAAAGGGTGGCTATTAAGAGATACGGGTCGGGCAATAAAAGTGGGTAATTTGATGGGGCGACGAACGAATCTTCATTTCCGCAGGGAGGGGCTTGTGACCTCTTTGGGGATTGGCGGGGGTCACTTGGGTCGTTAAAAATTGAATGACGGAACAAGGTTTTGTACTTGGAAAATAATGTTTTTTTTTTCATTTGGTTATTAGGATGGAGATACAAGTGATTAAATACAGACTACTCAATTTAGATATTGAACCTGACTACTTTTTCATTGTATGTAAGCCTACTATTAGACATGCCTAAAAAGTGTTTGGGTAGGTTTATTTCAAGTGTGTCAAAGTTTTAAGAGACTCTCAGTGGCTAATAAAAGTAGGCAGTATTAAGACTAAATAGAAATTGACTGCAGATAATAGTGTGTAAATATTGGAGATAGTCAAGTGTAATAAACTACCTTGACAGTACACAATAGATGACTGTATAGGCAGCTGTATCATTTCCGTTGCATCTAAATGGGAATGATGCCATTATAAAACAATGATCTATGTTGTAATAATTCTGCATACACTTTCAAACATTATGATATAAAGCTGCAGTACATTACTTATTATGACTATGTTTAATGCTAACATTTCGAAACCAAAAAAAAAATTTTTTTCGCGAAATGATACAAATTTAATGCACAATCTAATTAGAATGCAAAAAAATACAGAAAAGTAAGTAAAGAATAAACTTTCTCAAGTCTATAGGAGTTTTACAGGCACAACTGTAAACGAATATTTTTATATCTCAAACTGTAGGTAATAATACGTAAATTTATAGCCTGTTTCCCGTGTGTAAATCAAACCTAAAAGTAGTTAATGTCGGAACAACTTTCCACCTCTTAGTTATAGAGATTTCCGCTAGGTTCCTTCCATATCAACAAAGTACCATTATTTCAGCTTCCAATATTTTAGTCACTTTACAAATTGGATTTGCAAGTTTAACCCCCGATACATTTAAATTTCCATTGTAGATGGCGAAGAGGAAATGAAGACCAGCTGGAATTTGAAACCGTAATTACACTGGGTTTCTCAGCGTTTTTATTTTTACTTGATTAATATTAATTAGTAGAGGTATGATTAATCGCTAATAGGCAATTTGCGTGTCGAATTGTGAGATTAAGTATAGTAATTAGCAATCACAGGTGTCTTGAGTTGGAGATTTTATGTAATACACGAGCAATGTTATTAAAATTTCTCAACGATGAAGCGCCATAAAAATGGTGTTGAATAAGCAAACACGAAGGGGGAAAAGAGAAAGAAGGGATTACAATTGGGGTTTTGTTATTGGAGTGGAAAAATCTTTTGCCTGTCTTTTCAAATGCACACCAATAGCACATATAAAAATTGCCTCGTTTTTCAAGTTTGTGATTCTGACATTTCGACTCGACCACAATGTTCTTTGGTCCGGAAATGTGTCGCTGGTTGCCCGCGGTGTTGGCATCGTTGTCCGAAAAATCAAAAGATCAAAAGATTTTTTTTTCTTGTTCATTTTTCATAACTAACAATAGATGGCGGTTGCATTCGTGAGGGAAAAATACGTGCAGGTAAAGTCGTTTATTGAATTTTGATTTATTTTAATGAAGGCGCTCTCTTATTCGGTGGAGTTATTGTGCAGTGCATCACACTCCACTTGTTTACTCGTTCTGACATGAAGCAGACGTTGGGGGGAAACAATTTCACATAAAAGAGGAGGGAAACATGTCACGTGCAGTGCGCCAACTCCTTTTGAACAAGTCGAACGGAAGGAACGACGCAAGGCGATGGCAAGTGACACTTAGAGCCACTCGTCCTTTTACCCAAAATACACTTGTCACTTTATATAATGAGATGTGAAGCAATTTGTAGGTGTGTTGTGTTGTGAGCTGCTTACTTGTACAAAACATATTCCCGTCTTGTCTGTGAAAGACAGTATTCTTTTTACTCCCCCGCTAACTTCCTTCTGAGATTGGAGCACTAAACTAAGTTTGAAAGACAAAAAGAAGTTTATCAGTTGTAGTTACTGTTAAAGTAGGCATCTCTGACTGAAAAATAAAAGAGAAAGGTAACATCTTCCTAGTTTTAAATTGTATAAAGATCGGTAATTTAGAAATCTGTTGCCGTTTACTGCCAACAGTTGGCGATAATGTCGTTACTTTCAATGACGTCACGCATGAATTTGAAAAATGGAAGAAGTGAGGGGAAATGAATATTTAGATGTCGGTCACTTAGAAAACTTGTTTGCTGTTTACTACCAACAGTTGCCGATACTGTTGTTGCCTTCAATGACGTCACGCATGAATTTGAAAAATGGAGGTAGAAAGGGGGAAATGAATATTTAGATTTAGATGTCGGCCACTTTGAAAACTTATTTTTACAAATCCGTTGCTGTTTACTACCAACAGTTGGCGATACTGTTGTTGCCTTCAATGACGTCACGCATGAATTTGAAAAATGGAGGAAGAGAGGGGAAATGAATATTTAGATGTCGGTCACTTTGAAAACTTGTTTGCTGTTTACTACCAACAGTTGCCGATACTGTTGTTGCCTTCAATGACGTCACGCATGCATTTGAAAAATGGAGGTAGAGAGGGGGAAATGAATATTTAGATGTCGGTCACTTTGAAAACTTATTTTTACAAATCCATTGCTGTTTACCTACCAACAGTTGGCGATACTGTCGTTGCCTTCAATGACGTCACGCATGAATTTTAAATATGGAGGCTGCTGCCACTAACTTCTGTCGATTTGAACTTGATTTTGAAGACAGAATTGCACCAGTTTGCGCATTACTTGTTATAACGCAACATACTGAAAAGGCAAATTAGCATATACCTGGAAGGGTTAGAACTGGCCAAAGCTATACCTGTAGGAAAATATTAAAAACTTTAATTTGTTATTGGGCAGTTTCTTTTTATAAGAAGAATATTCAACTCATCTTCAAAAATTTTATTTGTTTTGATTGTCATAATGCGTTAGCCCCAAACTACAGGGATTCTTTGACAATAAATGCTATCAAAGCTTATGGTTACAATTAGCAATAAAATTACTAAGCGATGATAGTGTAAGTATCGCAAACTATTTTTCAAATCTTTTCAGCAGTAACGATACTGCATTATCCATAGCACCGGTGCAAAACAGCGAAATTCATTTCCATAAATAGTCAACATGCACTTTTATCAATTTCCCACAGGTAAAGTTGTGTCGTCCTCTAAACACATTCATAATGAGCCAGCTAAGGTGAAATGGAGGCGGATCTTTTACCGAACACAAACCTTGTTGCATCCATTAGAAAGACTGTATCAATGTTTCTTCCATGGAAACATGTTTAGGTGTTCATAGTGGTTTGAGCAAGCGAATGTGCATTGCAAATGAAAGACTCCATTAGATTGGTAAGAGAATGTCGACTGATGGCAACCGCCACTTTCCCAGCCCTGCAATGGCATATTGATGCCTAATGCAGAGGGGAGTGATGGGATGGGGGAGGGGGTTAGTTAAAAGTGTAAGGGGTTTTCTCCGTCTTGCTTTTAAGTCCTTTTGCAACCAGTCGGCTCTTTAGAATTAGGAGGAAATGTATTTTGGACTTACAGAAGTTACAAATGAAATTTTCTTTTGAGTATAAGGGAAATTTGAAAAATTGGGTGTACGGTATATAATTTTTTAGTTTTGAATTTTCTTTTCCTTTTAAAGGTTATATTTTGGGATTTTTTTTGGTTGACGCTAGAGAGTATTGAACAGATGCTCAAGTCAGTAGGTTTTGTGTGGTTTTGTATTTCAGTTGAAAATTTTGGATGAATATTTAATGAGTATTTATGTGTTTTTTTGATCTTTGTATGAGTTAAAGAGAAAGTTTTTGCTATTTTTTTCTGCTGTGTCATTTTACAGCTGCTTTTTATTCTTCTGGTAATTTTATACTTGGACTTATTTCGCTTTGTCAGTTTATAGGGAGAAATAAACTTGATCTGCACTTTGAATATAAATGTTAGTAAGTTATTGCCATTTGATTAATTGGGATGTCAGAAAAAAATATTTTTTCACTCATGTCTGTTAAAAATCAGATATTTCAACAGAACATTATACAATTTTGTATATCTTTTTTATAAACTTCACTAGCATCATTTCTTTTGCGAACGAGAAAAATGAAATTCAAATCACCTTCGATTTAAATGCGCAGTGAGAAAATTGCCATGTAAAATTCATCGCAACCTGACAACATTTATTTAATATATATAAGTAGATTTAATGTATTTGCTAGACATTCGGCCTGACTAACTTGCCAACAAAGCGGGGTTTTAGATATTTTAAAGAATTCTTAGAGTCCAGTAGAAGAAAGAAACGTCCATTCTCATCATCCATAACGGAGCCGAAAAGCGGAAAATGTGCGAACGCAGTTGAATGAATATGACAGTGTTGTTATTCAACATGTGCATGAATCGACGCCCAAAGTCGATTTGAATAAAAAATGGACTATATTCGGAAATTGATCTCTTAAAAACCTGACATTTCACGTAAAAAAAAAATTCCACCCAAGTGACAAAACATCAGCTGAAAATCCGCCTGCTATTTTTAATCGATTTCCTCGATTTAAAAAAAAAAAAAAACTATTCAAGAAAATACGATTCGCATATCCTAGCAAAATTTACAATTAGGAATCAGGTGGCTAAAAAATATTTACAGACAAAAAAATCCTGTCATCGATATGAAATTGATTTTTGAGAGAAAACTTCTCTTCCGGGTAGAGTGGCTTATGTGACATAAATGTCAGCGGAATTTCCTCCCTAACCTATTATTACCGATTTCATAGCCAACTTTTTATTTTACCTTGAAATCGACCATAGGAGTTTTGAATAAAACGTAAACAAAACACGTTTAGTCGTTAATTAATTAGTGAATAAGGGAGCAGACTAATATTAAATGTTGTGGATGTTTAAGAGTGTCTAATATTTACAACTTTGACGCATTTGAAATGAGACTTGTGCAGCCTTTATTTAGTGGTATATTACTACAGGAACGAAAAGTATGGAATTATTACACACACTGAATAAATCGCGATTGGAAGTATGAGAGAGGGAGCCCATCAACTATGCAACAAGAAATTACAAATTTATGTAAATTTAGGGCTTATTTGGGATAAAGTAATTGATTTTGAAATTTTAATTTTTAAGTGACAAAGATAGGACGTAAAGAACAAACCAGTGCTAAGTGTTCTAACATTGATTATGGGTACTGTAGACCTAATACTTGCAAAACTGGTGTCTACTTACAGTTTTAGTCACTTGAAATTTCACTGTCCTGCAGAATGACCGCCGTATAAAATTTAATGAAGCAGCTTTTCAACTGCATCATTGATATTGCAGAGAGCGAAGAGAGTAAGTGAAATTTTGTTTAATATTAACTGTGATGGCAATAATTATTTCAGCCGTACGAGGATTCATCAGTCTCTGTCAAGTGGGTCGGTGATGAGTTGTTGCACTTCTCTTTTCCCTCGAGTTCTCTTCATTTGCGTGAAGCAATGAAATACGAGTGCTATTTGCCAGGCATTATACCGCTCACGATTCTCTTGGCTCACTGACTAAAGGGATTAAAGAGATGGCGCTGTTGCTGCTGTTTTATAATAATCTTTTTTTTTCTTCTTTCTCCTTCAATTCCATGTTATGTGATAGGAATTCAGTGTTGCATTGCTAAGTGGGTTTTCTACTGTTCTAAGAGGACCGTCGAGATAGAGGTAATAGGTGGGATGGAAAGACGTGTTGGGTCCACGAGTCTCTTAAGAAATATCAAGTGACATCATGTCCCCTTTTCAAGTAGAAGGCCAGAGTTCAATTTCCTGGCTCTGCAATCAAAACACGGAGAGCCCCCTGGTGGGGATTTTATTATCATGTCACCACCATGCACTTGGTGTGATGTACGAGTAATAACCACGCTCGCCACCAGGTGGTCTGGTTTTGTTTTCACTCGGCTTTTACCTTTTTATTTATTGTTACTTGGGTTTAAGTCGTCAATTCCTGTGATATATTTCACGCATGCGCAAAACGATAAAGGGTATTTTGTGTTTGTGGCTGTGTAACGCCCGCCAAAATGAAGGTTTTCCATCATTGGTAGATTGGTCGTCTGTCTGTTGGTGTGTGAAAATTTTACTTTGCTTAATAAACAAAAGTGATTTAAACGCCAGGGGTCGCTCGGGTTTTCTACGTGATATTTTGCCAACTTGTCAACCCAGCCCTTGCGCGTGAGGAATGAAAAGGTGGGGATAAAAATTAGTGGTGCACGCGAAGTTCCAATGTCACGGAATGAATCATTAATTTTGGTTAAATTGATTTTCTTCCACCAGGGGTTGATGAGAGTGACAATATTTACTCTTTTTTTTTTTAAGATAAAAGATGAGAGTTAGAAGAGTTGTCAAGTGGGGAAGAAATATGTTATGGTATGATAAAATGTGGGGGGAATTCGATATTAGTCGATTTTTCTTTTTCTTTTTGAGTTTGAAAATTGGAATTGGTCTCGTGGGTGTAGTTTGGTATCGTTTGAATTGTTGAAGATGGAGGGGATAATAAAAAGATATAAATTCTGGGGGATGACTATCGATTTTTTTCTGGTGGGGGGGAGTGTTTTTGGTGATTTGATATTAGAAGAGGAAAGTTTTTGTAATGAAGTTGAAATTTATGATTTCATCAAGAAGCACCGCCTGTGCTTCACTGCAAAACTCAGGGATAAGAATAATGCACTGAGTGTTGCAGTGAAGCACAGGCGGAGTTTTTTGATGAAGTTTTATTCATGCGATGTAATGATTTGTACACCATGAACGGAAATGTTCTAGTTATTCATTACTTGAATCTAAGCAATACTTTAGGCATTTTTGCGGTTATTTTGCGATGAAATATTTTAGGGGGCGCATTAAGCCTATTATTTGAAATTCTTTGTAAGGAGGTTGGATCTAATTAAGTTAGATTTCTGGTGCCACTTTTAAAAACACTTAAAAAGGACATAAATTGTAAAAGAAAACGGCGAGGAGTAAGGCTTAACGATACTAGCAACTATTAGAGGTCAGGCACAGCATGGAAGCTAAAGCAAATCACAAGGCGGAATAAACAAAGAAGCACTAGAAATAAATGAACATGCAAAACATTAAGAAGTAACCGATAACGAAAATCATGAAGTTATAACCTGGCAGGAAGTCAAGACGGATCGTATTTCACAGTTTAAAGCATTCCAATAAGGTCGAGAAATTCGAAAATTTATTTATAGTTCTTTTGGGCAACCCACATTTTAAACAAATGTTTTAATATCTTGAAATATCACTTGCAATGAAATTTCAATGCAGGCAGTTTTTACTGCAAGCACAAAACTGCTCATTCAAATTGTCATTGCAATAACTGCCAACACAACATTAGCAAATTTAATTATTGAAATTTTACTTGTTATACATTCATTCCACAAAAATGTTGCAGTGCGATTAGTCGCAGTCGCAATTCAATTACATGATTTGTAGTCATTGTTGCATTGCAAAACCCAGAAAGTACAAACGATTATTTAATCCTGTACACGGGCCTGTGATCCTTAGAAAAGACCAGGCCTTGTCTTCACTACAGTAAAATCTGACTGAAGAGTGACAATCTGACAAAAGCAAGAGTCTCTTTAATAAAGTAATCAACAATTCGGCAATTTATTGACCAAATATAAAAGGAAAACGTAAACAATTTAAAATAATAGGACGCCCAGAACCAACATCCTGATATCATCTCCTGTCAATAATTAAAATACAAAATTTTAAAACAAACCAGTTACAAATTACCAAACAACAAATTAAAATTATCGATCCAAAACAACACAACTTTCGAAAACATCTTGGCATTCATTAACTTCTTAAGAATTTAAAAAAAAAAAAAAAAATATTCAATATTAGAAAAGGAGAAATTTTGTAAACAAACCACCGGCTTTTTCGCACCCGAAATTGTTCCCCAGTTCCCGCATCGAAGAAATATAGCAGATCCCCCTCCGGGGTAGTTTTTGACTAGAAATGAAAATTGGGATTAGGAATTGGAACAACCATAACAAAAAGAAGAGGGAAAGCAATAAGGTGAGCGATGATCAAGAGAAAGAAAAGTAAAGAAACGAAAAAAGTTGTGAAAGGGGGGAAAAAAAAGATGAAAAAAAAAATGTTGACAGGTCGAGGATGAATAGTGAGTATAACTTGGCCACTTGAGGAATGACCTGCGAAGTCGTAGAACTGTCAAGACCGATACTGAAGACGGGCCGAAGAGAAATTGGATCCCTAATCGTGTGATGAGGAGATGGGAAATGTTGTTCCTGGGGTTTTTGTGTTGGGGAGAATAAAAATTTCCTGCTATTTTGCAAAGGGGAGGGTAAAGGATTTATTTTTTTTTGAGAAGGGAATGTTTGAAATGAGATGGGTGTGTGTACATCACGCAATGTGTGACGTGTTTATTGAGATTGAGGAGTTTTTGGGTGTCACGTACTTGACCTCTGTAAACAGAAAAAGCAATCATTTTGTGGCCGTGTCCAGGGAGAAGTGATCACTTAGTTGTGTCAGAGATTATGAGTTGTATTAAAGGGGCTGACAATCCGTATTTATTTTTTGCTAAGAGTTTATTCTCTCCCAGTTATTAAAGTGTTGGCTTCAGTTGTTTATTTTTTGATAATCAATCAGTAACAGGATTTTTCAATCACTTGATGGAATGAGAAAATTTTTCAAAACCGAGTTTGGCCTCCAATAGAAGTTATATGTGTCATCAAGAATAAGTTGAAGTATAAGACCAGGTAAACACCTTTTAAAGACGTTTTGCATGATTTTGATAAGTGTTGGCTGTTCTAATTATGGTTTATACTCCCAACTGTATTTTTGTTATCTACCAAACAAATAATTCATAACAAATTCATCCACCAAGTGTTGATGAAGACAAACGTGATTTTTGATCGTTCAAATCATATTTCAAAGTACTCCAATTGGACATTTTTTATATGCCGAGTTAGGCTACCAATAGAAAGTAAAGGAGATAGACTTAGTGAAAATGAGAAAGGAAATGCAACATTAACTTCAGTTATTCCAATTATTTCAACATGGCCATCTTAGAGGGGAGTTGTGATTATGATAAACGTTGGCTGTTGCGCTATTTGTTTATCCTCCCCCGTTCAGTGAAACGAATAATTCATAACTCTCGTCGTAAACTTTTATTTAAAATTAACATAACGATTGATTTGACTGTCCCTTTAAAGAATTACAATTGGAATGTTAATACTTGTCTTTTTAAGTTTTCGTCTTTGGTAGCTGCTGGCTGAATTGTGTGAATTGACCAGAACTAATTCAATTAATTCGTCCAAACCACACAAGAGTGAATGTTTGTGGTGGTTTCTATCTGATAATCAGTCAATTACGCGTGACTTTAATAATTTTCGGATTGTTTTAAATGTTTGTTAAATCGAAATTGCAATTTTGACCAAACATGATGAAATATTAACCTTAAGAGTCTTCTAAGGTTAAAAATCATTCATTGGGAAATGTTTATGATTGGAATAAATTTTTAAAGAGTAATGTCAACCCCGTTGAGTTGTTGTAAACAATTTAACTAGAACTGTAATAGAGCATGAGATTTGTACCAGAAGTAATTGCCAATCTGGAGATGTAGGCAAGAATTTTCTGCTCGTATAAATCAAATGGAGTGGTCAACTTGAACTGTTCAAAACAAGCAAATGCCATCAGTAGATGTGTATCTTGGAAACATTGAGATTTTTTTTCTTTGTTCTTGAGGAAAACCAGTGAAAGGACTACAAGGCTGGTGAAATAAAGTAAAGCAGACAACTGACATCAACGTTGATGCGATCTTTGACATACAACATTTGATCCATACACGGCCTTGTTAAGGGTCAAAGCGGTTGCAGTTTTTTTAAAAAAATTATTGGTAAATTAACTTAGTGTCTTATTCGATTAATTAGGAATGACACAAATATTAGAATTTAGCTGAATTTTACAAATTTTGATAATAGCTTATAAAATATTTAAGTATATATATTTCTATATTTTATGAACTTTATGGAATTGTTATACAGGGAAGTTCAGGCGGAGCTTTAAAAGGGGAACAGTCAACTGCTTTTGCATGTTAATTTTAAATAATTATTTAATACGTTCTGGTTAATATCAGTTATTGTTTGGTTATTAAGTAGTTAACGCAGGTTTTCGCAACCCAGCTTCGTTGCATTAAGTTTGTTTATGGATACCCTACGTAGCAAGGCAATTTTAAGAAGTGGCTGTTCTATTTATTGTTTATACTCCTATTGTAAAAGTTGCTTTTAGGGCTGATTGCTTTTTTACTTAGTCAAATTCCTGAAGTTCATTTTGACATAAAATCTAGAATGCATGGAAAGAAGTGAAATTTAGTTTGGTAAATAATTTCATGTTTCACAGGAAAAAAGAAAAAACTTTTTTTCAAATGGTAAAATCTGCTCTGTCTAGTGGAAAGATCCCCCTACTGTTTGCTTTTTGTACAAGACATTACACCCAATATTTGGTAAAAATCTCCTGGATATCAATGACAAGTGACCCAGAATTCGTAGAGAAATATACTTAAGGATTCCAAAGGCTGAATCCAGCTTTCATGGTAAAAAAGGGAACAACTCTAAACATAGTCCATTGGGTGCAAGAGAGGAAGGTTCTTTAGAATAAAAAGATAGACAACACTTTAAAACATTAAAATGTGTTCTCTAAACCCATTTAAATCACCCATTAATCTTAATTTACAAAAGAAAAAAATTAAATTCTGAAACTAATAATTCACCGGTTAAAAAAATAGCAAATGGTTGAGCTCTCTTACAAAGCTTCTCACAATTTAACTTAAAACTCAATTTTTCCTTTCCAACATCAGAACAAATTCATTCCCAACATCAATTTCCTTAGAAAAATAATCCTCAACAACCTTTATCCATTTCCATGAGAAAAAAAAAGACTCAGTATTATTTCCCAAACGACTTCAACTTTCATCTCTCCTCTTTTTAATCACCTGAGAGAACATTTCTTTTAATCTGCCATGCACCTGATCCTAGCTAATCTCTTTTTCCTTTTATTCGCCCTCTTTCCATCCCTATAATTGGCCTTTTTGTTCTTTTTGCTTCATTTTCTCAGTGACCATCAGCACTATTAAAGGCAACTGCTTCCACCCAATCCCACGTATGGGTGTGGTGCTACTGCTGTGTCAGCTCCACTCCCATTTTCTATCTCTACCTCGAGGCCTATCTCTTGAGTTCCCAATAGCATTGTGTAGTTCAATTTATTTCAAAAAAAGACACATTGTATCGATCTTCCGTTTAAACAACCCTATCTCCTCCTTGTCCAGTTAAGATACATTGGTACAAGTTGGTGAGAAAAATGTTGGTGTGGGTTGGGGGTAGGGGGTTCACTATCATGAGTCAATCCCGGAGGTGCTATGAGAGACGTCACGTGATAAACGACCGCAGCGCTCTGAGCGCGTCTTTGGTTTATAGCTTTTGGGTTACCAAACTCGCCACCAGGTGCACGCAATGCGCGTTTTGAAATAGAGCAACGTTATTGAATAAGTAAAGTGTGTGCACGTGACATGCGCTGAGATCACGTTTCTGTAATTGCCATTGGGTTGCCCCCTCGATTTGCCATGTGTCGGCTTCACACTCGGGTTTCGATGTTGACCGCTGAAGCTTTTTCCTGAAGCGCTCTTGCTGCTTTTTTTTTTTCGTATTTTTTTCTCGTATTTTTTACGAAGGGGAAATGACAGTAAAAGAGTGTTGGATTTGGAATCTAGTTGAGGCTTAACTTATTGTTATTTGAATCAATTTTTTTAATTGGATGGATTCCCATTTCATTATTATATTTATTGATTTGAGAGTTAAATTTATTTCAAGAAAATAAGACGAATTTGATCGAAATTAATATACATATGATTCTGTATAGCTCTTAAGATTGGATTTTAAAAAAAATTTCTAATTACAACTTTGAAAATTTTTTGAGATTCAAATCTTGGATTCTCTCATTTGAAAATTGATTGTTTATTGGATATAGGGGTTCATTCAAAAAATATTATTACATTTGTCTCCATCGGAATTCATCCACTTTTATTTAGATTCATCTGAATTCTGAGATTTACCGAAATTATGATCCGTTAAATTGACACATAAAACAGTGAGATTCACTGAGATTTACTCCCCCATTCAGCTGGAATCACCAAACATTGTAGAATTTATCCTCCAGATTCACTCATCATGTTAACTAGAATTCGCCAAAAATCAAGTTCTGGATTCAACTGAATTTGTCCATTTTTCTTCTTCTTCTTCTTCCATATTAGTTATCATATAAAATTTTTGAGATTTACTCAAAAGGTTTATTTCAATTCAGACAAATTTGAGGGTTTGGGTTTGTATCATTCAGTCAGATTTATTTGAACTCAAAATCAATTTTTTCTGATTTGTCTTGAATCAAAATCAAAGCCAAGTGGAAATCATACACCAACTGCACCGATTAAGATTAAATCAATTTTTGGGAGTAAAACATTGTAAAGTAATGCTAATGAATTACTTCAATTCATCTCTTCCCGTACCAGTTTCCCACAATTGCCACCGGGCCTGCCCGCGATTTACCATGTGTCGGCTTCACACTCGGCATTGACCAGCGAAAACTCGCTGCTAAAACCGCTCCCATTTTTTCATTCTCGTGGGAATCGATTTTCATGAGTGCTACAGAAATAAATGCGGAAGACGAGAAGAGTAAGAGCGACGGGATTTTTAGATTACGTACACTTTTTTTTTTTTTTTTTTTTTTTTTTTAAACATTTTTGTTGTTTTATGGTATTTTGATTTTTATTGCATTTTTTTTTCTCCCTCGTGCTCGCGTGATGGGAGATTTGTGTTTTTCGGGTTTAACGGAAATGGTTGAATGACGTGGGGATGTGCTACCTAAGCCTCGTGCGGTCCGAGAACAAGAAAACGAGGCAAAGAGGAGATAAAAATTTTTCCGCCCATCTAGAATAAGATGGTGATCTGCTCACAGCCCGTAATGCCCTTAGCACTGATTGGATTTCGTACAAGTGAGGCTCGGCCACCTGTCGGCAGCAAAGAAGGATATTCTTTTTTTTTTTTTTTCTCGTCTCTTTTGCAGTTTTTCACCCCTCTGGTCACACACTATGGTCAATATGAGCACTGCTATTCGATTTGAGAGACGCCACCTTTGGGCGAAGAGTTGCAAGATTGAATTTGGTTTTTCGCTTCCCGTGTTTGGCTTTTGTCGTAAATTACAAAAGGATGTCAACCGTCAAATAATGGCAACGACCCGTGTGTGATGAAAGAGGTCACCGCTAGGAAACGGTTTTTCACGCCCCGGTGGTCGGAAATTTCGTTTTGTTTGTGTGTTCTTAACTTGATAGTTGCAGGTAGAGACCTAATATCAAGGTGTTAGCACTGATTTCAGCTAGCTAGAATAATAATTTAAATTATTTTAGTAATAGGTGTTAGGGACTAATTTAATAGACAAAGTGAGTGTCTTTTAGTCGCCCATATTACTAACTGGGAGTTAGCGCAATTGAGATTTCCTACACCACAATAAATTACATGAAATACACAAGAGAGGTCCCACAAGTTATAAGTTAAGATTCCTGTGTAACTGTGAGAAGAATTTTGTGAAACTCTTAATAACAAACGTTGAACATGAAATGACCAGTAGTCTTATATTTTTCTACGGTTACAAAACAGTTATTCCTATTTAGTTACTTAATAGATTATAAAATCTATCTTTGCTGTATGGTGAATTTATGTACCCCTAGTTGTTTACCTATACATTAGGGAGTTTGCTTAACTTGACTTAGACTTACACTTATACCTGTACTTAAACTTATGATGATTTGCGAGATGCGCAGAAAATGAATCTACGGTGTAACTTCGGTACTGCGCATCATGAAACTCGTCATAAGTTAAGGTATAAGTTTAGGCATAAGTCAAGTTGCGCAAACTCCTTATTAGTGCACGTATCTACTTACAATTTGAGGCACGAAATGATACCTTAAGGCCAAATAAAATAAGGTGGAACCTTCATCTTTGAAATTAGAGTAGTCAATACTACCCTATACGGTACACATTGTAAGGTGCAAACCTGTGATTTTCAATTCAGATACCAACTAACTATCTCAAAAAGTTTTTCAGGTAAGGTAAAAAGTTTTGCCTTAAAAGTAAGGCAGTAACATCTACCTTAAAGTTAAAACTAATCATCCACTCAAGTTAGGTAAAAAGCCTACCTTAAGCATTAAAAGGCCATTTTTATACCTATCCTTTTAAAAAAATAAACACCCACTTAGAATATGTACATTCTAATAAGATATAAAATATCTGAAAGGTGTGGGTACGTAGTTGCACCCACATGGACTATGCGCTTACACCTGCAATTAGACCTGCAATGTAACTACGACTACTGTCCACACCACGCTTAACGCAACGAAACTTCCGTTCTTTCAAAAACCAAATTACTAAGTGGGAACAGCTGCTGCATCCTCCATTAAATTACGTTATATCTCATATCGCGAGATTATAAGCCTACTAGTACTTGTTTTACACTTTTAAACCCCCTAATGTTTACAGATTTCAATTTCCAGTATATTTTTAATTCTCTAAAACATACTTGATAAATTTCCTTTAATTAGTCTCACTGGGAATCGACCTACTAAATTATTCAGTCACGTGATTAAATTTGCAACAGACCGTAATCGTTTTTTTTTTTTCTCAACAGACGCGTTTTTAGTGATCAAAAACCGGGGAAACGAGAGGTTAAATTATTTATGATAATGGATAATCTAAGGAGCTTCGATGGGTTTTTTTTTATTTATTTTGGTTACTCCATAATTTTTTTTTTCTTCCACGAAATCCATTGAGAAATGTGTCCGTCATAAAAGGAAACGCGCATCTTACTCAAACAGTTTTGCTGCTCGTAAAAATCCGCTCGTCTCTACAATGTTGTGGTTTCGTTTACACTTATGTTTACAATCTGGGCGAAGGAAGGAAAATATTTTTACACAAACACCCCTTATACTAACCCCCTTGATTCAACTACTCCATTAATTTAATGAGAAAAATTCAGGGCATGCGATGAAGAAAAGGATGGAGACAGAGACATCTTAAACTTTTTAAACTTCATCTTTTCTTTTAACCTTTTTTTTTTTAAAATTTTTTTTAACCTCAAGTTATCGCACTTGTAGGTTTAAGAATGTGTGGAAATAAAAACACTGACCCGTATAAACCTCTTCATGAGGGTGTAATGTAAGTGATAAAACTAAGGTTGTTGTAATGGCATCAAGTCACGTGGTATTTTTTTTTTATTGATGGTATAAAAGGATGAAATAGAATGAGTCGTCAAGTGAAGATTTTATTGACTTTTTTAAAATGTGTCCAGAGGATGAAAGTTTTGAATCTTTAAGGGGAAGTTTGATGTGGTTTTTGTGACTAGGGAAATAGGTTTAAAGGGACAGTCAACCCCTGGGACAAGTTGATTTTTATCTGAAACTTTATGAAAATATAGTGAGGCGTGTTAATCATTAGGAACTATTTACTTGGCGGTTGATGAGAATTTCATACTAACAACCGATTTACAGAGGGAGTGAGTGCAAGAATAAAACACTTAGCATGCGCAGCGCTGATCAATGGGGCGGCCATTTTGCCCGATTACTTAGTGGTTTTGGGGCTGTTCAATGTTCGTTGGGGTCTCTCATTTTTTCATCCTCGAAATTTCTATTGGTGGGCCCAACCAGGCCACAAAAGTTGACCCCATTGGTTGGTTTACATCACGTGATGAAACGTTTTCATTTTAAATTCAACTACGGTTCAAAATTAACAAATTAAAGTATTGCAATTATTTAAACCCAACTTGTAAAAAGACTCAAGTGTGTCTTTAATGACACTTAGCGGTATTAAAGTTTTGCCGTTTAATCTGGAATTTTTATTGAGAACTGGAGTTACATAGCATTAAATGTATTCATCCAATATTCAGTCAAGTGTCTAAACACATTTTTAGACACCCACAATACGACTTTGCTCCCATGTTATTTACAAAGTGGGTCTTTTCCTTGTTTGTATTTAGGCTACGGATAAAAGTGCAATTTTTTTTTTCTCTTTTCTTCCCGTCTTTTTTTCCCTCTCCTTAATTTCCATGAGGTAGAAAACGAATTCCAGTGAAAGCCTTCCTCCTATCGGATTGTCACCCTAACTGAGTAATGATTTTCTTGCGAGGTACACGCAAGCGCACTGCACTTTTCTCTAAAGATTTGCCAGAGATTGATGAAGAAGCGAATGCAGTAAACAAGCCAAAAGGTCAATACACTAAATATCTTATTTAGTCGCCATTAAAAAACTTTTAACTCTTCTTATTGTTCTATTGTTCTATCTCATTTTTTATTGTAAACAAGAGATAAAACGTAAATACGTAGTCCGGGTTCATGAAATTCAGAATCAATTATATGACATATTGACTATTGAGAGATATTAACTTGGATGCAATTGAAAAGTTTGAGGTCTTCAATTTTTTTTTCTGTCTCTCTCTCTTAAGAGATGAAATGATCAAAGATGTTGCCATCCTGGATGCGGAAAGAAATCGATATATTGATAGATTGTAAGAGGATTATAGAAGAATATTATAAATTAGAGTCTTAACTTTCTTTTTAAAAGATATAAAAATTGAGAAAAAGTTTCAAGCATAGCGAGGTTTTGTTTTGATTGGGTCGTTTTAAAGAGGTGATTAAGTTAGAGTAAAGTAGAAGTCTTTGAAATTGTTATATTAATTTCCTCTTCTTGAAGAGAATGAAATTGCCTATGGCTATTGCGGTATCCTTAAAACGAGTTTAAGATAAAGGGTATTGAAAGAGAAGCACAACAAGTTGGGAGGGAAAATCGACAAGGTGAAAGAGAAAAACAAAACAATTAACCCTTTTATTCTCAGTGGTTGATTCGAACTTCCATTTGGCTCCCTCCCACCCACTTACGCATGTCCAGGAAGTGCAACTCCCAGTGGACTAGGAGGAGTGCCAGAATGGATGTAGCAAGATAGATTTTCCGTGCCCTAAACCTCTGAAAGACGCGTTACTGGGTGACATATGTAATATGAGGAGAAGGGGAAATATGTTGGATTTTAATAGCGTTTCTACCTCCTCCCTGGAGGTAATGTCTATAATTTTCCCTGGTGAATGAAAAATTCTTTACATGTTTCATTGAAAGTCTGGAATGTTTTTATTGCATTGGCAATTCTCCTGTTTAATTACAAGAAGTTCAAAGGGTTTTTTATGTATTTTATGAGTACACTTTTGGAAATAAAGGAGTGGGTTATGGGTACTTATGGGTGATTTTCGTTGTGAAACATCGAATTCTAATAACACCACTGGACATGGTAGATTACAACTGGGGAGGGGGAGGGGCGTAGGAGTTAAACACCTACATAACGGGTGTAGTAAAAAAAAACCTGTTATTGTGGGTGTGTTAGATGCACCTCAACATATGGTTTTTGCTACATACGTGGATGTACTCCTCATAACGACACATTTCGTTTATTTTTATTTTTTATTTAGGGGATATTTTACAATTACACGTGGAGTATACAAGGGTGTATCCACAACCAATTAGTGTAGACAAAACACCCCAGACTAAGCTTTAATAAGTAATATAATATTACATGAGATAAGTGTAATGTTCATTTTTTTTTCCAAATTAAAGACCTTTACATTGACAGTCACGATGTCATCCCCTTGGCCGACTTTGGCTGCGGCGCTAACTAATACAGAGTGTGCGTAAAGAGGAAATGTACTACCACCAAGTCACGTGATTTACTTTTGGTTGTTTCAAAAAAATGCCCCTCCCCTTTCCACTCTCTCCACGAATGCTGAGTACACTCTGTGCATGCGCAGTAGAGTCTCTTTCGATACGGCACTACTAATAAAAAACATTTTCGGCCTTTTTTTTTCTGTAACACTACGCCATGTAAAGAGCCCCAACAAACCAACGCCAACTTGATTTTACCACTTTTAAATCTTTTCCTAACTTTTCCAAAGACTATGCGATGTATATTTACATTTCCAAGTAGACCTCACTAAAAAACTAACTTGGTAGAGAGGCTTTTTAGACATCATTCAGTGACGAATTGAATTTTCCCAGACACACTATAAACCTCTCAAAAGAAGACATATATATATACAAAATGATGTCAAGTAGAGAGATGAGTATGTAGGATTTTAATAGCATTCAACTCCCCAGGAGGAGGTGTAATATCCAACATTTTCCTCTCGAATGAAAAAATTCTTTACATATTTTTTCCAAGTCTAAAACATTTTTATTACCTCAACATCATCAAAAATCCATTTAATCAACATTACACATTTTAAACAAAAAAAATTTTCTTCCTTATTATTATTTATTAAAAACTTTACTTTTATAAAAATGAAAATAAAAAGTAAACACTGCTATAAAGGAGAAGGGAAAAAATTAGCTTCATTAAAAGTTGATTAGGCTTATAGACGAAACAAAGGACTAAATGAAGGGAAACAGCTGTCACTTTGTGTATGATACCCTATAAAATGTTGCATAGAGTTTGCAGCTTGATGGTTAATTGCGCAAATATGCACCTAGTCTTAATTAAGTGGAAACATGCAAAGCGCCCTCTTTTGTTGCACATCTGTTTAACTAGCAAGCAATATGGCTGACCTCTGTTGTTGACCCATTCCTTTATCCACTCTCCGGCCTTCACTTTTTTTGTTGAAAACCCCCTTTTTTTTTTCTTACATCCTCTCATTTTCCTCTTCAACAAAATTCTCGCGGCTTTCATCAACTCGAACGTGCGGCATTCTAAAATTGCCACATTACACGAATAGTGCGGGCGTTTGCAATCAAGTGCAAAATGGCGTTCCTTTGGCAGTTGGTGTTTACAATCCCATTAAGTCTTGTTGCCATAGTGATGATCAGAGGTGATAACCGAGTTTTTGATGCGTCGTAAAATTGTGTCAACGAGGGATCCAACAACAGATAAAATTGGTCATAAACATGTATGATAAAAAAATTGTTTGAAGAGAGAAAAAAGAATTTTTCTTTATCTAACTTTTAGATTAACATGAGATAGAAGTCTATTTTTGAAAAAGGAAGTGGTAGCGAGTGTTGAGGTTATAAAAGCGCCACCTTTGGAGTAGTTGGCGACACCTTGTTTACGAGGGTTGGTGCGTGTGCAGTCCACACGTGCGCACCTCTTTTCACGGTTGCATTAAGCAGGGGCGATGGGTGGAAATTGTCTCGTCAAGTGCCTCTCTAGTGGGCATCTTTTGATGCATCAATATTTGCACGTTGACCGAAAATGCATTAAAGGGTGTAATTGATGCAGATGGTTTCAGTTGCAACACCCTCAAGATGCAGGTTAACCTTCTTCTTAAGAGGGTTGACAAGTTTTCATTATGCACTTACAACACTCTTGGTGGTTCTATGTTTCCTTACCTGACTTTCGAATGTGTCACTTTGAATTGTAGCTGGCATCACTGTTGAGAGTACATGCAAAGTGTAAGTCTGACTGCTTGCTTCAAATTAATACAAAAATCGAATTTGAAAAAGGTTTACCCATTCAAGATTTTAATGTACATTTTAAGTGATTATGACGTACTTGAAATAAACTTGCGGTTAAAGGTGGGTACAGCGGCTGACATGGCCATATGCAACGGGACAACACCAAATAGAGATCTAAAAAGTCTAAAAAGCGAATACTACCATTACACAGTAACAAAAAACACAAAACAAATAACTGAAAGCTATTAAACCAGAACTTTTTTTTTGTGTATAAAGAATCAATAAATGTATGGTAATTTAATCTGCTTAGCCCATTCCGTATAGAGTGTCTGGAGAGTGGAATACGAAAGAAAGCGTGATGCATTATGGTATACAATTACGGCGTACTTGAAATAAACTTGCGGTTAAAGTTGGATTCAGAATGAGTGTTTAAGGGACAAAAGATGTCTCATTCATAATTGCTCCTATTGACCAATCAAAGTCAAGAAGAACATTTCTTGTAAGATTGTGTTAGAATTGAAATACCAAGACATACACATGATTAATGAAGTCAAGTCGTTGTTAGTGTAACGCAACACTAAATTATCTTAAATATTGCGTTCTATTGTAGTTGTGAACAGACTTACTTTATGCATTACTCTCACGCAACGTTATATTAACCTTAATCTGAACACGACATGAACTTACCTTCAGGCAATGAGGTAGATAAATTTATAATGCAACTTATCAAAAGTAAGAAAAGGAAATGTAATTTCTCTTCTTTCCTTTCTCCTATCTTAGACATTTTTCTTAAAAGCTTTTTTTTTTCTACGCAGTCACGTAGATCTCGTAAAGTTTAAACGGCAACTTATAAGTAGGCAATTTGCAATATTTAAGCTGTTCTTTGCTATTAAGAGTCTTTTGACTTTGATTAAATAGTTTTGAAAGGTTGTTTTCTTCATCAAAAGTTGTGTTGCTGATTAGAATGGTTTTAGTGGTTTTTTTTTTTAAATGGCAGAGATTAAATTTGTTTTGCAGTTTGCTTTTGTTGACTGTCAAATCTTTTTTATTGATTTCAAGAATGAAAATTAAAGGGCTGACATGTACATTACTTGTTAAATCCATGACATCTCATTGATCTGCACGGAATAGTGAAGAGGGTGTGTTTAAAGTAAAGAATAAACATCATGTGTCAACAGATGGTAGAGATAGTGTTGCCCACATTGCACATAGTAATTTGCACATATTTACAAAAGTCAAATGAAAAGCATACATCAAATTGTTTAATCTGTGTTAAATAAGTTTTGGATTGCTGTCACTAAACTGTTATTTTGGAATTAGGATTAGATTTCTGATAAGATGAAAAAATGTGTACTGCATTCTAGTAGAAAAATCTATAAAATCTATCTGCCCAAAAATCTAATACTAGACAAAAATCTAATACTATCTCATTTGTATGAGACTTAAAGCATTTGTCGTTTATAGTACAAAAACGTGGGTATTTTTGAAAGGTTTCCTTTTACTCTTTATTTAGTATATCAATTTACTTATTTTGTGTTTGGTGTTCTTAAAAAAAAATTGTCATTAACCAATGCAGCTACACTCTTGAAATAATTAAGAAGTAAAAAGAATGTTGAGTTAATACTAATCCAACTGTTTTAAGAGTGTACTCCTTACATTGTTGTAATTTTGGCATTACGACCAACTACTGCAATTGCTATTAAGGCTAAAGGATTTACTGTAAGGAACAGCTAAGAACTGGAATTTGCAATACTTAAATATTTTGAACAAGTTTTCAAAGTTTTGTTGTAAAAAGACTTATCAATGTGGCCTTACAAAACTTGTCAATTGTAATTGACTATCCAAGCTGTTTGGTTTGTAATAACTTAATAAATTTTGTTATTTTTAAACCCAAATGCTTTAAAGATGCAGTTGCATCAATTTTGAAGTCAATAGAACAAATTCAATCCAAAACCCAGAAGTTATACAAAAATCAATAGTTAGTTCTTTGCCTTGCACTCAAGAGTGCAGGGCAAAGAAAAATTCATTTTGGATAAACTTGATTCAAATATGGACCAAATTCTGGTTAAACACCTCCACCTAAAATAGAATTAAGTGGTTGAACAAAATTTGCATCTTGAGTAGGTTAATATTAACCCAGAAAATATTAACACAGAAAAAGTTTTTATTAGATTTAAAATTAAATTAAATAAAATCATTTCAAAAAAACATTTCAAATTAAAATCACTGAACTAAAAAAGAGACATGTTTTCTTCAACTCAAAATATGACATTTTTTCAATCTCCCAGAGGTGACAACAATTTTTCCACACTCTTTAAAAAATGACAAGGAATTATCCCTTACATTCCTTTTTCTCCTCCCTTTTTTTTCATTTGACCACTATAAAGATGAGGAAAACAATAAATATCAATTTGAGACCACATTTAAGAAAATTGACCAACAAATTGCCCAAAAAGAGCCAAGAAAAACACATCTCTTTCTCTACAACCAAAACCATCTGGCGGCAAAAATTATACCCTCTAAAAAGAGGATAGAACCTGATTCTGAATAATGAAGGAGGGATTGTTGCATGCACACGCTCGGATTTTAACCCCCATAAATTTTACATGCAAGTAGTCAGAAAACAAGATGGCTGGATGCAGTGAAGGGTGATTCTTTTTTTTTTTTTTTTGGCTATCTCTCCTTGAAAAGACCTCATATCTGACCATGCTCCTGCATGGCAAACAAGCATCGATGCATGACGGAACGAACCGAGTGGAATTCCATAAATGTATCTTTGATGGCCGTCATCACTATACAATTTTTCATGTTTCGAACCATGTTTTTTGGGCTGACCCATCCCAACTAAATTGAACTTTCCCATTTCTTTTGTGCTATTTTTTTCTTCTTCTTTTCTATTTGCCATGAAAAAAAAAAAAAAAAGATGTGAAGAAGTCGTGAATTTTTTTTTTTGGGGAGTGAAGTAGAGATCTGTGTTTTGTCTTTATTTACACTTATTAACTAATGTATTTTACTGATACTTATCCCGGGTGTGTTTGATGATAAATTGATGGATGGGGGGATTCGTTTTTGTCTGTTTTACATCTTTTATTAGATGATTTTTTTTCCTGAATTGTCAAGATAGTTTTTTTTTTTTTTGTGAAAAAGATTTATGGTTTTTAAATAATTTATTTTGGAGTGTTTGTGTATAAATATTTTTATTAAAATATGACAATGGGGGCTGTTTTGAGTGTTGACTTTTAACTTTTCAGTGGTGTTTGTTGAAATAGGGAACAGGGGGAGAGTGTTTGTACAAATGTTGCGTATGAGCTGTGTATGAATAAATAGAACAAAGTGGTGTGGCCTGGTTTACGAATTGTTAGGTGAATGATTGTGATGTAAGAATGGAGAGAGCATACTTGTAAAAAGAGTGTGAATTTGTGACTGAATGTGGAGATAAATGTGTGTAAGATGAATAGAGTGAGCTGAAGTATTCATTTGTAAATTACTAATCTTCATTTAAACTTTTTGTTTTCTGATACTTTTTGGACCTTATAAGTCTCTGACATTTGTAACTCACGTTGAGATTTTGTATTTAATTTAATTCAATTTGAAAAATTATATACATAAAACAAACAAGAATAAATTTCACAGAGGCAGTGCCTATTCGTGAAACAATACAAATGTGTCTATATGAAAATGAAGAAAAAGAAAATATAAAAAGTTAGAATAACAAATATAAAATAAAAACGAAGTTAGAATAACAAATATTTGTATATAAAAAAAAGTTACTGTCAAATTTAAATCAAAACAAAAAGTCAAATCACCGCTAGAATGCACATCAAGTGCAATTACAATAAATAATAAGAGTGGTACATGTTGTAAAACTGAGAGGGAAACAAAACCGACCAGCTCTGCGTGGTAATAAATATACAACAGAAGGTTGGCTATATAGCCAATTCTTTAACTTCCTTCTAAACGCTCTACCACTACAACCGTAATTAATATTTAAATGACTGGGAATTCTTCGTTCAATTAATTGTCTCATAATGGTGGGTATAAGGCATGCAAAATTATTCAAAATGTTAACTCTATATAAAAGATAATTCGAGCCAGATTCACATACAGCCCAGGATCTATTTTTCAAAACAGTCCAAACAAACAATTGTTGAATGGAAAGAATTCTAAACTTAGTTAAAAATTGTGTGTATTCAGATCCATTTGACATTCTACAATAACACCGTATGGGGGCTCTACTTTGTGTGTCCAAAACACTATACGTGGATCGACTCGCACTATCCCAAGCGGGGAGGCCATACAACAACAGGGATGCAATTAGTGACGAGTAACAAGCAAATTTCTTTTTTTATCTTTGAGTAAATGACTTTTTTTATTCCTGGATCTCTTCTATTCACCCACGTAACAATATTTATTCACATTGAAGTAAAGAAAGACGCAAAAGAATGCTGAAAGTTAGGAATATAGTGTACTAGAATAGATACGTGTAATAAGTAAAAATAGTTTGCACATTGCCTGGTATCATTTCTACAAACTTGTAATGTGAATCCTACTTCTGGTGTGGCAAGAACAGCCACTTAAGACAATTGCACATTGCAACATTTTATTTGACAAGATATCATAACTAGTATTTTGTAAGTATATTAGTAAACCCTGTTTTAAAATTGACCCTTACAAGTATTGGTATCATTGACAGAAACTTGTTAGAGTTTTGGAACATGATAAAGACGTTATAGTGCACTTCCTTACAAACAAATTTTAATCATAATGTAGGGATAATTTTATCACAATCAAATAATCATTTAATGATGTTGAGACCATTTTTAGTCATTAGAGATCACTGCAGTGATCAACTAGATTTTATGATTTAAAAATGATTAAAAATTGACTAAAAAAATGATCACATATGTTAGTCGTTTGTTCACAAGTTAATGAGAAAGTGGACTTTTGTGATCAAACCAAATGATTATAGGATTAAATTAGATCAAAAATGGTCACATTTTAGCATTTGGGTATTGGTCAAACTGTAACTTAGGACAATCAACCTTCCCTCTTCAGTTTTAGTATAAACTAACTAATACTGCACAACACACCTAGCTAAAAAACGTGCAGGAAAACTGCCTGCTCGCCAATTCGCCTCTGGTGAGTAGTTCTGAATTGGAGAAAAATGAAAATTTGAATAACTAGGGATCCCGCTAAAACAGATTGCTAACTTGATCAGAGTTCGGAGTAAAAATTTTTTCATTTGGTGGATTCATTGGTTAATAATTGTAAATAGCCAGCACTCCCTGCAAGAAAAATACAGTGAAACAAATATAGCAGATAAACTGCAGATTACTGCAATTTTATTTCACTTTCGATTTGGTTTTACGCCAAACTGTCTCATACATTACCATTTTGTTTATTTAAAAACTTTCTTAAACCTTTCTTATTTAATTAAAAAACTTTATGCACAATAAAAAATTTTATTCTCTTTTCTTACAATTGCACTTTTAGCATAGGATTTTAAAAGGTTATAACTCTCGCATCTTTTAACCCCTACCTTTTTATAATGCTTTCATGAAAAGAAATTACATGTGAAATAAAGATTGACACTCAAAGTTTTAAACTCCAAACTTTTAACACTTAACAAGTTTATCACTGTTTACGTTTTAAACTGCAAACCTTTTTCCTCCCTGCCATCATTTCCGGTCTGTGTAGGAATAGCCAATTTACAACTTCCGTTTGTTTATTGAATCACACTGCATTGAAAGGCAAATTACGTCGAAGGGAGGAAGAAATTTCAGCTGCAAATTATTGAGAAACGTTTGTGTGCAACCTCGGGTCAAAAGAAAAAAAGAGATGAGCTACATTTTCCACGGTATTAACTCCTTTGAGATTAAATCTGGTGAAATTTTGAACATCAACTTGAACCCAAAGAACAAAGCGTTTCATTAGTCAGTAGCCATCTTTTGTTCTCTCTATTGATCATGGCTGTTGAGTAGCTAATGACAGACCTCGGGTAATTTACTGTAGGAAGGAAGAGAAGGAAGAGTGAATTCTTTGCCCCCTCCATCACCCTCTTTCTATACCCCTACACTAATGAAGGAAAAGGTTGTGCTTCGCGCCCTTTTGTTTCCATTGCAAAGGGTTAACTGCGGGTCACATGACCAAGACCGGATCTCACTACAGTTACTTTCTCTCATCACGTGATTTTTGTGAATTAACACAATGGCGAGTCGTGTAGATTGTGAATTTCATCTTGAGGGTCGTTGGGGTTTTAAATTATTCAGTAGTTGGTTTTTTTGGGATGGTAAACTTAAAGAGTCTTTGAATAGTCAATGTTTTTACTTTGGAATTGAGTGTTCTCAAAACCACATTATATGATGCCAATGCATAAACTAGTTCACCCATGCTTCTTTAGTGAAGCAACTTTAAGGAATTTGAATATTTAATTATTTTTTTTTAGAGTGCACCTTTGGCCAAGAGCTGTTCATTCTCGTCTTCAACAATTCTTGTTGTTATTGAGTTGAGAAAAGAATTTTTTTTCTTTTATGAGAGATCCAATATGAAGTGTGTTACGCTAGGAAAAAGGATATTTCCGGTCTGGGTAGAGAGCCAAAAGTAATAATGGGAGTCCAGTGTTGATGTGTAAATTTGCTGCTTGTTGGCTAGCAGGAATGGCATTTTCTCGTATTACAAATTGTGAAAGATGAAGTACAAATTGGCTTGTAGTGGGAATAGCTTACTGCATCATCAAGTGGTATATTTTTTCATTAAGGGTGCAAGAGCAACAAAAAAACTCTCCTTTGGGTCTTTTTTTTTGGAATTTAAATTTCAAAATATGTCCTAGGTTTTAAAATATCAGTTTAAAAAAAAAATTTTATGTACAGAAGATTATTAGGGCACTTTAAGTTTACAGTAGAAAAATTTGTCATGTTGGAGAAAAAGTGTACATTACTTTAGGGAGTTTTTTCACTAACCAATTAATAAAAGAAAAAAATTTTGTAGTGGGAAAAAATTTTTTTTTAACGTTCAATTTTTGGTTCCATGGATTTTTTTTTCTACTCTTTGTAAGGTATGGTAGGTCTTCTAATTAAGATCTAAGAAAATCCTCAATTTATCATTTCCCTTCACCATTGAAACAAGTAATTATCCAAAGCTTAAATTACTATAAATGAATTTTATTACCTGTTTCATTAGAGTTTGTAAACTCTTAAGTTGTGTTGACATTAAATTAAACCTCCACAAAATCGTCAGAGCAACTAGAATCTGAATGGGGATTAGACATTTACTACATTTTAAATTATATCCTATCAACCATCAAAAACAGGAAACAAAATTTAATTCTTTTCCACTTACAAAATGAAATTTTCAAAGGAGTCATATGTCTTATGAAACATTCATTTTAATTGGTTTTATATGACAGTATGTTTCATTATAAATTGAAAACAAAACTAACACACAAAAAATTTTTTATTTCACTATCAAATAAATTTTAAAAATACAACACAAATTCTAAAAGTACAATAAATTCAATATTTACTGCTATCAACTAATGGTTAAGAAAGCTTTCCAGCAGCTACTACTATCACACAAGACTACTCACTTACAATATTGCAGTATTGTAAGATATCAAATGCCTTTCCGTTATCATTATTCTGTCAATTGACTGCAAGTCCCTGACAATGCATAAAAGACATCTTAAGACTTCAACTACTTTGAAATATCGAATAGAAGTCAAGTGTCTTTTCCTCTAGCACAGCATTCCACACATACTGTACGAATAGATGTCTACAGTAGTATAGAGCTCCCAGGATGAACATTCCAGATTGGAAAAACAGGCCCTTATAATAAAATTAGGTTTTTACTGTCGATGTAATTCTAATGTAACCATTTGCTTTCTGCTAAATTCCATTTGGTGTGAGAGGGGGAAAGGGCACTTAGGTTTCAAGAGTTTGAAACACGAAATTTTTAGGAGACATACACTAAAGTGAATAGTTGGAGCTCCATTAATTTCACGGTACTAAACCAAGTGAAAGTGCCTTTTGCACGCCTTTTTCGAACTGTAGTGAAAGAAGAATGTTGCCAATGGTGGCGCTTTAGTTATCAACGATTTCTATCTAATTCAAGTTAGGGCCAGAAGTTTTTTTTTTTGCTTGGTATTTCGAAAAGTTTTTGATATAATTCAAGCAAAAAATTGGCTTTAATCGAAAATGTCAAAACTGTAGTTTAATGGATTTGCCTATGGGCATCGAATGTGATCATTTTACTCGTTGATAGGAAATTATGTTCTGATTATCTGATTGATATGTAATCTCTTTGATCAAGGAAGTCATCTATTGGATATATCAGTGAAAAATGATCTTTATTGATTTTCATTGATCGACTTGTTGACTGTTGGATTTCTTATTGCTGCTTTTGTATGGTGAAGGTTGGGTCTGTTTTATTGAGAAACCAGTAGTAAATTTATAACGACTAATGTCATCGGAGAGAAGAAAAAGTCTTTTTTGTAATACAATATTTTGCGTTTTGACCAACTATCCCGCTACTTAACACAATGGAGGGGTTAATTAGACATTGTTTTAATAGCGAATTGTTTATTATTGAATGCAAATCAGACATATTGCAAAATTTTTTTTTTTGAACAAAGTCATACGCTATGATTAGGGTTTAATAAACAAGTATTCTAGGTCACAGCAAGAAATTTTAAAACCAAACGGATCTTGTATAATCTCAAGTAAGAAACTACTTTCCAACCATTTTTATTCTTTGATATCTCAACTTTCTTATACCGTCTGAAATATAAGCTGCAACTCATTCCTATCCAAACTCTGAATACAAATTCTTCATTTTCTTTCAATTCACTACATCAATTTAAAAAAGAAAATGTCGATTTAGATTTTTACATTTCTTTTTAAAAAAGCAAGATCAACTTTTATCTCCCAATTCTTTTGTCACCTAAAACACTTTTTTTACAAACTCCACTAGATCGAAAGTGAAATAGTCATGGAAAAAAGAAATGTATTTTTGATGATTTCGTTTGATAAGATGCCAACGTTTATCGATAGAGGAATGCAACTTTTCTTTCAATTCCTTGTAACGTACAAAAGAATGTTTGTTGCCATCATTTTCTTTGTATTTGCCAACTTCTTTAGAACGGACGCTAAGTCTCCTGGGATTTGGAACTGCGCGGGCATCCCTCCCCCACAGAGGCGATCAAGTGGTGTTTGTAAGAAGATGTCTTTTTACTCAAGAAACACAATCTTGTGACTATTCATTCCAAATGGAATGTTTTAATATGGCGTCTTCTTTTTTTACCTCGCTCTTCCATACCCCCCTACTATTTTTTTCTTCTCATTCTTTTGTAGCTACCAGACTATATAAAACGTTGAGCAATATCAAGCTTCTTGCTGCGTTGGGTAAAATGGAAGTCGCGAGTTTGAAAATAGGATTTTTTTTCTGGAAAGTTTCTTCTAACCTCCCACTTTTACCTCTTCTTTAACTCTAATAACCGCTTCAATTGAGTAGCAAGTGAAATTTTTTTTTTTTTATAAGAGAGAGTTTTGTTAGAAAAGTTTTTGTAAAGGAGAACTTTAGGATTTTTTATGAGACTTCACTACCAGATTTTTGGCTATAAACAAGAAAAGGTCGAATTTATAACTTTGTAGGAATCCAACTTTAAAATGGTTTTGTGTTAGTAGGGATGAAAACATTTCTTTTTGTCACTTGATATAAAGTTATACAAGTGACCCGCATTGAATAAAATGACAATTTAAATGTTATTGTTTGAAAATTAATATTTTGATTGGAGTTTGAAGTGAAAGTTTCAATTTGTTATTTTATAGCTTCTATGTTCATTAAAGTGTAATATGGCTTTGATGGAAGTTTGGTAAAGGTCACATCATCCGAAATGAAATTATAAAAATAAATGTTAATTAACATAAAACAAAAATTAAAATGAAAAAATCAAAAAAAAAAAAAAAAACGAGAATTAAATATGAAGGTGGCAGTTTGTTTTGCAGTAATAATATTGATACATTATAAAAATTATTTATGGCCCAGCTGAAAAATCAGAGCAGGGAATTTTTTGATTCCTTTCTGTAGTTTTTAGGTTGATTTACTACAGCTGGAGGGTGATAGGAATATTACAAAGGATTGATATTTTTGCATATCAAACCGACAGAGGTTTACCAATATTATTACATATCCAGATGAAATTTATAGTTGGTTTACATGTCAAAATTGACGTTATCGTGTGGAGTTGCAGGTTTGCAATCGCTGCTGTGAGTATGTTTGAACGCAATTGTTATTTACCCGGGACGTCATTTTGCAGTAAAGGGTGATAGATCATTGTTCACTCTTAAGCAAATGTAAATATTACTGTGTAACAACTCATCACCACTTGTACATAACTTTAAATACTTAAAATCATAATGACTTTTCCAACCAAAATTGCTCAAATTTTATTATCTAAAGTTTTAGCCAGAAAAACTCTCATACCAATTTTTAGGGTTAATATTTTTTTATGCGAGTGCAGTGCACGCAAGGCATCAAAGGAGCTCATTGCGGAATGAAAATGAAGAATGTATAAGAGTGTCTGAAGACACTCGAGACAAGTGGACTTCTTCTGGATATTGAAAAATGAGATTGAGATAGCGAAATATTGGAAACGTTTTTTCCTGAGTGCTTTCTCCTTCGGGGTCCAGAAACTGGATTTTAAAAATGGGAACTGACACTTTTCTAACTGCTATTACAAATCCATCTGTGTGAAATATGGTAACAATTTCTCTTCAACCCTTTTTTTTTTTAAAAAAATTGTAAAAAAAAATACACTAAAGGACATCTCATAAAAAGCTTCTACACTAATAAACTCTACAAGAGTCTTTAAATTTAAAGAATCCTGAAGCAGAGAAAATGAAATTGTGAGAAAAAGTTGAGTTTTTAAATAATTTTTCTTTATGTCTCACATTTTCTTCAAGAACTGCAAGAAAAAATCCCCATTTTCACCACCAGAAAACTCTCAAGCTTTGCAGCTTGTTGAAACAACAAGAAAAATTTTCCCCGCATTCTTCACGAACTGTTTTCATTTCATAAGAGTGCATATTGATTTAATACCTCCGCATTCACTTTGAAGTCAAGAAAAGCGCACTTGTACATAACTTCAGGTGTCTTATTATCATGAAAACTTATTATTGATTTCATTCTTTTAACATCTGCAAGACTTTTTTTTTCCTTGCAGTAAAAAACACTTTGCAAAAAACGCCATCTTGATTTTGGACTTTTTTTGAGTTGACTTTGCTCTTGCACATGACGGAAAAGTTGTGCATTTATCAGATTTTATTTTTATCCTTTCACACTCCATTTTTTTCAAGCTTAACTTCCCCTTCATCTGACCCCTTCTGGGAACGTTTGTCGTAAAATCTGATTTGCATATTGCGAGAGTTTTGAAAGGGTTAACAACTCACTAAATATTTACAAGAAGGCACCACCCCAGGTTTTAATTAAGAAAACTTCACTTTCACGTTTTATTAAAACACCACACCTTCAAAACTGTCAATAAAAGTTAGGAGATAATGAAGTTTAACAAACTTTTGTTTGTAGTAAACAGATAGAAAAAAGTTTCTTAAATGTTTACAAGTTTCATTATGACAAAAATAGATTTTTTTATCGTTCGACTTTTTTTTTATCAGGAAATCTGTTATTGTAACTTTATCTCTATTTGCTTCAATGCAGAACTCAACGTCATTTCAGTAAAGCAATCTGGGGGTCGCTTTTTAGCTAATTGCATATCGAATTTTTTCCAAGAAGCACAAGTCGGTTTTATTTTCCTTATCTTCCAATACAAACTCATCATCTACGAATTTCATTCATTGCTTACTCCAATTACCTACCTGCTCAACAATTTCTCTAGTTACAGCTTGTTGCTGCAAACCAATTTCCTACAAAGTAAGAAAAGGGCAAACAGTTCTCTACCTTCAAACCTCACAGCACCACTCAATGTAATTGCCACAAACTGTTTTTCCACCTTCAATTTTTTGATTTATTTGCTGATAAGCTAGTGGTGCAATCCTCGCTGTTCAGTAGTTAATTCTTGAACATTTCAATTATCCTTTCTTTCACTGTAACTCGATGATGTTTCAAAGTTCAAGTGATATCTCTGCAAAACAAATCTAATGAGATTCGTACCTTTTCTATCTTTTCTGGATTTTCATTAGTGAATTGATTCAAGTAACTAGTGTCTGTATTACCAACCAAAATGTCTTAATGTTCTTGTTATAGCTATAACTACTCTCTTAGAAGAGAAG
Source organism: Pachymerium ferrugineum (assembly GCA_034686365.1). Taxonomy (NCBI): domain Eukaryota; kingdom Metazoa; phylum Arthropoda; class Chilopoda; order Geophilomorpha; family Geophilidae; genus Pachymerium; species Pachymerium ferrugineum. Next base: position 14,321 of record JAQGAS010000193.1, on the reverse strand, counting down.
ATAAGGAAAGAAACCGAAAACCATACAATGGTTTTTAGTCAGAACTTTCACTTCAGGCAAATGGATCTATCAATGAATACGCGTTAAAGTGGCAATTTCACTTTGTGACATTACTTTAAGGTTAAATCTAACAAATATTTTACTAATGAACGAATTTAGTCGGTGACCCCCTCAGATACTTTTTCAATTGGAGAACTTCGATTTACAATGCAGCCAAGAAAAGAATTATACATAAGCTTACTCTACTGTCATAAGAGAGTTGGATATCGAAACTCTCTTATGACAGTAGAGTATATGGAAAGTTCTGTAATCGTTTACTAATCATTTTGATAAGCTCTAATTTATTCCTTTTTTTATTGCAATAATCATGTAGAAGTTGATATTCTGGTAAAGAAAACAAGACTAAAAATTGTTAAATCTTAAATATTAAGAGATGATCTAACTTTAAAGCCCAACTGATTACCATCAAATCTCAACGAACTGCCTCTCTCTTTATTTAAGCCGAATTCGGTTACAAGAATTACACATTACACATACCATTCATCAAGATTACCAGCCGTCAGACACAGTTTACATTTTATGACTTGATTACCTTTTAAAGTTGCATTTCGGATCACTCAATTTAAAGATGTTAGAAAAGAGCACTGCTAAGACTCTGCCTTGTTACAAATGACGTGGTTCACCGCGTTCCACTCGGCGTCTGTATCAGTTCTTGGCCATTACCCTTATTGATTTCCTTTTGTGTACCCGTACACCCTTGTCCAGTGTAAATGTTGAGTGTCATGCAGGCGCCAAGACATAGGTGCCTCCTAAGTGGCCGTAAATCACCGCTAAAGGTTGTTAGCGGTGTTTTAGTAAAACGCATCGTGTAATTAGGCCTGACCTGTGTTCATGCGCATTCGATCTACTTTTCAAGTTTTATATCCGGGTCATTTATCATGATCATTGCTGTGTACCCACAAAACTTGCTTACAAAGGAGACAAAAAGGGTTGTGAACTGTAATAGACGACCAACAAAGAGAACAAGCCATAAATCAGGGGCAGCGCCGCCCTGGTGGCAGATATTGTTTTTTTAGGGTGATGATAAGGATGTTCTTTCTCTCTCTCTCTCTCTCGCTCTTTTTTATATACGGTAATTTAATCAAAGATTTTTGGACGGAAGAAAAGATATATGAAGTTAGTGATTCATGCGTGAAAAGAATTACTACGAAGCAATTTCTGCGCATCTGGAAACCGGAAGTTGGCAGTAGTTCTTTTGGTTTTTTTTTCTTCTTTTTTCTACATCTTCATTTCTTTTTCGGTTGGAGAGAAAGAGAAAAAAAAAATTTTCTGATAATGAAGCAGATGGTGGCCATCTGGTTAATTTCACTAGACGCCTCGCTGCTCATGTCCTACACAGACTTAGCTCAGATTTGAATAGTCAATTTGGAAGCGAGAAATGTTGGGGTGGGGAATTCTCCAGCTGCTGCCATTTTGGCGACTTCTGGCATCAATGGTTGTGGATTAATTTCACCTGCAATGCAATTTTACCTCGTCTCGCTCTGTGAATTTAATTGTTTTCTATTTACTTTTTTTTTTTTTTTCTTTCTTGATTTGTAATATACAACTTGTCATTTCGAATGAGACTTTTGTTTTCTTTTACTTTTTGGGTGAAAGAAATTGTTGACGTTTTATGGATTTATTGTAGCGTTGTGCGCGCTTCATGTAACGATGAAATAATGGTCTGTTGCTCTGGTTGTCTGTTTGTGCACTCGTTTAATGATTAGGTTGACACTGAAACAATAAAAGAGCTGTGTTGACGAATTTCATTCCATTAACTTAAAATCAAAACAAAAACAAAGTGAGTAATCATGTTTGTGTGGCTTCACAACTTGGCTCTCAAGATGGAGGGAAGAAATGAGGTTAGACGCAGTTAGTGACTGCGTCTGTGCTGCAATTGTAAGCAACATTAAAACTGGAGAAACACAGATCAAAGGGAAACAAGTAGAAAGAATGGAGTGAAGTTTAATGTTACAAACAGCAATATAAGCATGCAATAATGAAAGAAACGGTATGAAAAATAGAGTACCGGTACACTCATAGAAAAAAAGTCGCCATTTCACGTCGTTCGAGGAGTTTTGGGCTATAGTGAACTCTGCGTTTAGTGCACTTCAACTCCAATTTTATTATATTTAACTGCAATATGGAGAAAGTGTTACGAAATTGAAGTATCTGTATTCCAAAGTTATAGAGTTGAAGTTGTCCAAACGCGGAGTTCACCATGGGACAAGCAAAACGCCTCGAACGGAGTGAATCGGCGACTTATTTTTTCATGAGTTTACATTTGTGCAGTAGGCGACGTTGAGTGTGAACAATGCATACAACGTAAAACATAATAGCGGTGTGTGTAGTTAATGAACACTTCGAGTTCTTCATTTTAGCCACTTGATTGCACTGGGTGATAGTCATAAAAGTGCTATTAGGGCCTGCTCCAGGGCCCGGCAACCCGGACATTTGCCCGGGGCGGTATTTTGGCTGTGTGTGTGACAAAAAAATTTGAAAGTTTTTGCAAAAAGGGCGGAATCTTTGGCAAAGAGCGTGACAAAAATTTTTAAAATATTTGCGACTGGTAAAGGGGCGGAAATTTGTCTTTTTGTCCGGGGCGACGTAAATGCTAGAGTGCTTATAAATATGGCATTCGTATATCTTTATTACCTTGTTTAAACCCTATTTTGTACAAAAAGGTAAAACCACCAATTGCATTTTTGACAAAAAACAGTATTGCGACAGTTGGTAAAGGTAATTTTCATCTCATTTGCATCTACAGTTTTAAACTAAATTGTTCATTAGGTACCATTTAAAAGGAGAGTGAATAAGGCACTCTTCCGAACTTCAGAGTATGTAAGCCCAACCCAGTTGAAAAACTGCAGTGAAATTGTAGTAATCCAGCAGTTTCATTGCAGTTTTTCTAAAACGTTTTGGAATACTGCAATGAAACATTAACTGCACATAAATTACAGGAGTATTGCAGTTTTTGGACCAAATTACTGCAATTTTACTGCAGTTTTTTTAACTGAAAAGATTTATAAAGGGACAAATGTTAGAATTATATTTATATAAAATGATTCATGAGTTTGTCACCTTAATTGATGTAAAAGAAACAGAAGCATCAAAGCATTAAATGTAACCAGGTCAAAGCAGTCAAAAAAATATAAACAGGAATCAGGGGAAAAAGGAAATGAGAAAGGATAATGAATATTTGATGCAGGCAAAGTGTTTTCTAATTAGGAATTTTTTTAGCAGAAGCAATTACATCTTATTACTTGTAGAAACTGAGGAAATGAAATGCAAGTATGTTGATGAAGGAAACAGAATTAAAACGAATTTTTAAAAAAAAATCTTGTCACGCATCATGATCAACTTTATTCGATATGGCAGTTAAGAGCCAACTAAGATTTGCGGCCAAATGGAATTGAACATTGTAGCTCAGTGCGGTCTTAATGTGAATGAGCTTTAGGGTAGAAAGTCACACGAGATAAAAGTTTAGAGTTGTTAGTTACTTCACTAAAAAGTGGTTGTAGAAAAGAGCGGCACAAACATTTAAGTTTTATTTAAAAGTTTCTTTTTCGAACCAATTACAGTTGAAAAGAAAAATAAAATCTCACATTGGAGCTCATTATCTGGTTATTGGATCTCCTGACCACGGTCCCAAAGGCCCAAAAGACCCTAAGTGCACTGACACTATGGCCCTCAGTAAAGAGAAGGTGCCCATTCCATAAGTCCAGAAAGTAAAAGTTATGTGCCAAACTTATTCCTTACAACTTTTTTATTTAGCTGCGAATGCCAAAAGACCTAATTGCAGCTAATGCATTTGTCATATTGACAAATGACCACTTCTGGGTTCTTTTTTTTTTTTTCAACTTACAAACAGTAATGAAAGGCCTTTAAGTGTTGATAAAAAAGAGTGTTTTTAATTCAGCTTTCGTTGACATAGTGAAACAACTCTGTCAGTTTTTATACATAAATAAACCGCTTTTAGTGTCTGTTTTTATTAATTAGATTTAGTCTCTTTTTTGCAAATTATTTTTTTTTTAATTTGATGTAGGTTAAGATGTGAAATATCAACTTTTTAAATTTAAATTTAAATTTTGCAAAAGATTTACAAATTTTACTGTACAATATAGTTTGCAAAATTCAATCAAAATCTAAAATCTAAGCTATAATAAAAATCGGAAAAAATGTTTTGTTGCTTATGAAGGTACAAACAATAGGGCGATGTCTCTTCGGCAGTTCTAATAATGGCCGCAGTTCTAACAATGGTGGCGCGTCGGTACTATCGGGTGGAATTCATTTCCGGTTCCATCTGGCATTACCGACGCGCCACCATTGTTAGAATACTGCGGCCATTGTTAGAGTAGCGAAGCAACATCACCCCATTGAAATGTTGAACGTCCAGTCATTAGTACCGTACACTAATGAAAAAAACTTCTCCAATTTGCTTTGCACAAAGTGCAGAAACTGCAATAATACAGTAGTCGCATTCAAAAACGGCCTAAATTGCGTCTTACACGTATTGACCAATTCATGTTGCGAGTCACATATAATGACGTCACAAATTTTAAAATTCTCATCAGTTTTCTCGTCAGTTTAGCTTGGCTTTTGAATGCACCAAATGAAAAAACTAGTTTTATTAAAATTCACATAAAAATTAACAGTGAACACTGTGTTCATTTTTTGTAGTGACCAACGGTAAATTTTACTGTATATCTTGAATCAATATTTTGTGTCAGTTTTGAATTCCAGTTGGCAACAACTTGGCTGGTCAGTGCTTTATTGGCTTCCGTGTTTTGTTGCGAGCAAAAAAAAATGTAATATGGTGTTTTGATGTGAGAAATGTGTTTTTGGGACGGGAATAAATAAAAACAAGAATTTATAAAATTGATGAATGGTGGATTTCTATGGGTTCGCACTGAAGCCAACTACTGAGTTATTTTATTTTAAAAAATTTTTTTTTCATTCTCTGATGTTTTGTTTGACTTTCCTTATAAAAGGTTTGCTGTACAAATATATATATTGCAGTGTATGACTTTACTGTTGGATAAAGCTATGTCAACATTGTAGCTATGGAATGTTTCAAATGTTTACATAAATCCAGCCACAGAAAATGTGATATCCGCTAAAAGTGACACAATCTGGAATTAAACGAGTTGATAACAATTTTGATTGTGGTCCTTGGATTTAATTACCTTCGTTGCCTCTTGACACTAAACGCAAACCGTATTTTTTTCTGTGGGATGAAACGTTTTTCTTTTAACTGCTTTTCCCTTAAGGAAATTACAAACCGGAAAGTGGGAGTTGAAGATTTTTTGGCTCTTGTTGTTGATTTTAATTTAAAGTTAAGTAATTTTCTTGAAACTGAAATGATCTAAGTTTGCATTTCCAGTTAATTTTTGAGTTTTGGCTAATTGTAGTGTCAATAGAGGTTAAAGTGGTTGGTTTTCTCTTCGCTTCAACAGATGTGAGAACAGTTTCCTCCAGATATTTCTGCTTCTCTATCTCTCTCTTCATTTATCATGACCTGAGCTTCTAAAATTTGTAGCCGTTGGCCAGAAATTGGGAATGATGTTTAGAAATTAAATTATATTGGGTTGGGGAGCTTTTATCAGTAAAGTTCAGTCGGTTAACGAGTGGATGTACAATACTTTGGAAAATATTTTAAAGCAACCAAAAAGGAAAGGAAAAATTGAGTAAAATTTCGTGATTGATTAAAAATGTTGTTTACTCATTAAAGATTACTGCAGTGATCAAATAAATTTTATGATTTAAAAGTGATCAAAAAGTGATGAAGTAAAGCAATGTCAACTGATTGACTGTACACATTTTCTATTATTGGCGGATTATTACACCAGCTAATGATGAGAAGCTTAACTATTTCTTTCTTTCTTAACTGCTCTTTAACTGGAACCTATGTTAAAAGTTGGTTACGTCACATTGCTAAAATACTTTGATTAGCTAAACTTAAGCTGACCTGCTCTTACAAAAATTTTTTTTTAATCATATGAGCATTTTATGGACTAGCAAAGTTCGATCTCTGAAAGAAGTAATCTCAATATAATGAAATGATTTAATTGTGATCAAACGTATTTGTAATTTTAAATGCAACAAGTTACGAATTTTTTGAAATTTTTTAATTTTTCTGTTTGATTTGTAAGTAATCTACAAGTACAAAATATTACACTTAATTAATTCATTAGAAATGCCGTGTTGCTTGCCTTATACCCAAGCAAACATACAGCTGGGGAAATGAGCACGAGTTCTCAGAGGACTTTAAAACAATTTTAATCTGTTGTAATGCGACTTTACCTTCGCGGTTTTTAACAAGCGATAAGTTGCCAGTGAATTAGTCTGGAAGTTAATTTTTAATGAGATTTAGTTTATTAACCAAAGTTGATTGATTGAAAAAGATCAATTTCAAAAATCGAATTTTAACAAGCGTATGTTGAAATTTACAGTAAATTAATCTTTGTTAATTAATTAAATGAAGCTGGATCATTCGATATTCATCAATTTTTGGAAATTTAAAAAATTACCAATTAAAGCTGAAGAAAATTCTCATTAAAAATTGTTTGTTCTTGGTCATGAAGGTCATTGAAAACAACTTTGGTAACAATACAAAAGGAATTATCTAATCGATACGTTACATGCCCCTTACTATTTTGACTCGTTTTAAGCTTTTGTTGTCATATCAAAGCAAGTTGAACCAACCTTTGATTACAGTCACAATGACTTCCATTTGCTTTACCTTAATACCCCTGAGCAGTCAATCAGAAAAGTTTCTTTGTAAACGTGTTTAGAAAAATATTGTGGTTTTGACATTTTGTATTAATTGTGCTTAGGAAATATTATAAATATGATATTTAAAATCAAATTATGGTAATCGTGGGTAATTATGATGGTCAGTCATTTGTCACTGACTCATAAGTTGTATCAAGATAGTGAGTTGATTTTACCCAAATTACGTTACGCTTTAACGAGAGCGTGAAATTAATTTGGCCAAAATTATATTCAAAATTGAGAGATATTAAAAATAAAAAAATTTATAGAAATTTACTGGAAAGAATCTGTTTATACAAAACTTAGATAAAGTTGGATTTTTTTAATTTTTTGGATTTTTTTTTTAAAACGACTCATTTTCATTTCTCTTGGAAATATTGCAGTGAAGTTCCAGGGGGTGCTTTTCGGAAAGTTGTGCTGTAAAGCCCATGCAGTGCTATTTATCTTAGTTTCACAATAGTAATGCAAATGGAGGAAATTCAGGGAAACTAATCGATTCCTTGGCAATGTTTAGACTGAAGGCAAACCAAGCAATAAAAAGCCAGCATTTTCTGTCATTAATTCCTCCTTTATTTGACTCTAACAAAATGCTCTATCCCCCTTCCCTTTTGACCTCCCCTACAAATAAAACATTCCTGCATACATTTTCCCTTAACTTAAAATATTTAAATACCCTAAATCAATGTTTAATATCGCTCAGTTTCTTTTATATTTACAATAACACTTTTACACTTGGATCAGTTTTTTTTTTTTTTTTTTTTTTTTTGATATGTAGAAAAAAGTGAATTGAATATTAGACAAAGTTCCGTTTCATTGAAAAAAATATATAAATAGAGTTAAATTGGTATGTCAATATTTTTTTGACATAACCGGCATGATTGCGCGTTTGTAGGAAATTAATAGAAACGCACATTTCATCAAAAGTCGACTCAATCGATGGACGACTTGGCGTCTCTTCTGCTTTCTTTGCTCTTCGCGCGCTTCCAATTAGCTCATATTGACGAGATCTGAACAAGACTTGACACGCATATAAATCACTATAAAAATACAATAAATTCAACCTTCCATCAACGTTTATTTTTAGCGCAGCAAATAATTATTTGCTCGTTTTTTCACGCGTCATAAGGGGTGGCCTTTGTACTATACTGTAATAATTATGATTTGCTGCCGTTATCTGTTGGACCTAGGAATTGACATAATGTTTGTGCCTTATTACTTTGTGATTTATCGTAAACTGAGTATTCTTGTGATTACGTTGTGATTAATGTTTAAAGGGATTTAAAACAAACCAATTAAACAGCTAGAAATTATTAATTCCAAAAGATCATGCAAATCACGAGAGTACTAACTTCAGCTTGGATGTTCAAAATCTCAAAATGACTATTGCTAGTTAGCGTGTTTGTGACAGGAGTTTGCTAGGTTGAGGTGGCGTTTAAATAATTTTGTTTTGAATTTAAGGGTCTTATTTAATAATAAACTTGAATAACTTAAGCTTAGGTCATAATTTCTATCAACACTGACGTTTTAAGTTTCATTCCTTCAAATTATTTGTTAAAACGAGATATTAATTATCTAGGTCTGCTTTTAAAAGCGAAAGTTGTTCTGTAACAGGAAATTGCCAAAATTAAGTGCCTCGTATTAGAACGTGTGGACCATCCTTGAAACTAGATTTAGTGTCAATTTTCATCTGTCATCAAACTTGACTTTTGTGTCTCCAATATATTAAATTCAAAGTTTAACAAGTCTACTTCTTTCCAAGAGTATACCGCAATGGTACTTACCCAGCTGAAATAATCCTGCAGTTCCAAAAACTATAGAAAAACGGCAGTGAAAAATACAGTAGATAAACTGAAGGAAAATCACAGTGAAACTATATAAAAACTGCAGATTCACCGAATTTTTTGAAACACTACAGTAGAACTCCTGCATATTTACTGTTTTCGGGCCGAATTACTGCAGTCTTACTGCTCAACATTACATAGTTGAGATTGGTGTGTTTGGAATGAAAAACGTTTAAAGTATCATTAAATATGGTAAAACTAAAAGAAACAGAAAAGTTTCTCAAGCATGACCTCAGTCTTCCTAATCAACACTTTTCTATTTCTTGTTTCCAATTTTTTCCTCTCAACAGTCGCCTCTTTTCTTTTCACTCGACCTCTTTCCTCGCCTGATAAAATGCGAGTGAGAAACGATTTCTCTGGAAAACTCATCCGAGCGAGGAACAGATTAGCCGGCCATTTTGTCGACTTTTCTGTGATTGGGGACGAGCTCAAAAGAAATAAAGAGAGAGAAAAAAAAATAAAAAGGATGAATAAATAACACGTAATGAACGCAATTTCCTTTTACCATTTCAGGTCTATTATCGAGGACGGATTTACACGGACCCGTGTTCGTCCAAGAGCCGCCCAATCATGTGGATTTTTCCAACACGACGGGGGCACGGGTTGACTGCGCAGTTCACGGAACCCCCTTACCACTCGTACAGTGGTTATTAGCTGATGGGTCTCCGGCGTTGGACGTGCCGGAAGTTCGCGTTATGTTCGCCAATGGTAGTCTGGCGTTCTTTCCGTTTCCGGCCGAAGGCTATCGCCAAGACGTTCATGCGGCTGTGTACAGGTGTCGAGCGAGCAATTCGGTTGGTGCCATTCTAAGCCGAGATGTTCGTATCAGAGCAGGTAAAAGGATGTTTTTTTGAAAGTTTTATGTTTTGTTACGTTAAAGAGCGGGAGAAAATGTTAGTTCACAAATGTAAAACCGATAAGCTTTGAATGTATGCATTTTTTATGGGTTTTTATATTTATTTTAGCTTCCCTTTTTATGTTCCTTTGCAATGCAGAAATCCTTTAAAGTTTGGTTTTTTTTTCTCTCTCTCTTTTTAAGTGAGGGCAAACTTTAGGAAATTTTTTGAAGTAAAATATCTTCGGAAATTGTCTTGGGTAATGGATTTTTTTTCAAAGTTTTTGTGTATGACATGTGGCTTTTTAGGATGCGTTTAGATTACTAGGAATTAAATGTGCGAATGAATTAACGTTTTAGGCCTAATTAAGGCGGGGTGGTATAGGTTTATTACTGAAATGTTATTTTAATTGATTCCAAAATGGAGCAATCCTGAATTGATTTTTTAGGTATTTTCAGGTAAATGACTACGTCGTAATATTTAAAATATATTTCATTTAATTAAACAGTTAAAAGCGAGTAATAAACGTTATAAGTTTGACAACCATATTTTCGGAAACCAAAACAGGAAATCGTAAAGAACAAGAGTCCGTTTGGGTAAAACCAGAATGTTCAACAAACTTCTTTAAAAGAGGAAATAGACTAAAAGCAAAACTGCAACATCTGATCCCTGCTTTACTTTTTCCATTTCCCTTGCAACTTTTTATTAAATTTTTGAAATTTCCGTTTTATTTCGATTTCATTTTTTCCCATTTACTTAAAAATTAATTAATTCCACGATCTATTTAATTTTAATCACCACCGGTGATAAAAAAAATGACCAAAATGACATTAATGAGACTTTTTTAAATTTTAACTCTGATATAAAAATTTTCTAATTGGGACGAAATTAAGAAGCATCTATCACACTATACATAACTAGGTGAAGACATGTAACGAACCCTTGAGGAATCTCTCGGGACGTGAATGAGTTTAATGAAGTTTTGGGGCATTTGGTTCAAGTTTGTTGTCAGCATTTCATTAAACTTGTAATTAGAAGAATGTGAGAGACCACTAGTGTGTCAAATGTGTTGGAAAAGGTGATTATCCCAAAGGAAACACATGCTAACTTTTATAACCTGGAAATTGCGAGCTCAAAATGCAAATTATGTTGCATTAACGTTCTGCTCGTAAATTATTTACCCCTCATATTTCTGACGTCATTAAACATTAGGCAAACAATTGCGAATTGTTTACAACTGGTTTTGAAAAATGGACATTAAAGATTCTTTTTTTCATTATCGAAATTTCTGTTGTAGAAATGAAAAGTGGGAGCATTTATTAAATTGCGAGTCTTTTTTTTTTTTAAATTGTAACGATTTGGGTTTCGAAAATGATTAATTTTGGAGAAAAAACTTTATTCTTTTTTTTTTCTAGTTTTTTTTTGTCTCGTTAGAGATGATTGGTCGTCATTACATAGAGGGTTGGCGTTTTGTTAATAAAGAAGATTCCTCCACCCTTTTTTATATATTTATTTTTTTATCTTATTTGCCATTTTGCCTAGTTTCTGATTAATACTTGGAAGGGAGAGGAGAGATCACGTGATACACGTAACCAATTATCTGAGGTTGAGAAAAAAATTGAGAAAGAGGAAAAAATTTTGCAGATTGAGTTTAGAAATTTTTTATTTTATGATAGTTTTTCATTAAGGAGTTAAATTTTTCGACTGGAAATCGTTTTAATGATTAGTTTTATCAATTTTTGTATTTTTTAAGGTAAAAAAAAAAGTGATAAATGAAGTCGTTTATTAATCGTTTTAAAACTGGCTTTAGTCAGACGGTATCTGAATATTTTTAGTTTATCGGTTTTATTAATCATTGTGAAATATTACATGGAATTTGTTACACTGTTCAGGGAACTTTGAAGTAGAGCTTTTGGTTGTGTAATGCAGGAAAGTTCAGGCGGAGCTTTTGCAGGGTTGTATAGGCGGAGCTGTATTAGTGCGATGCTGGGAAACAGACCAAGTTTTAATAATTTATACATCAATAGTTCATGTATTATATCATAGTGTTATGTAGGGAAATTCAGGCGGAGTTTTAAGGGACAGTCAACCCTGTTGACAAGTTAATTTTAAATGAAAGTGATTTGTTATTAACGTAGTGGTTTCAGTTAATAGTAGTTAAATTATTAATTTTTCAGTCCTGGTTTGGCATCAATAGAAATTGAAGACTATGTGTACCAATATGAGATAAGGATTTTTTAAAAAATTAACAAGTAATTGACATTGGAAATTTGTTATGCATGTTCGATACGAGATCAAGATGAGATAATGTAACAGCTATTTTACACTACGACATTTATTACCGTGTATAAAAATGGTTTCGGCAAGTGGCTCTTCCATTCTCTGTTTATACTCCCTTGTGGATAGCCTGGGATTGAAGCAGCCATTTGACGCCTTGGTGGAATTATTTCAACCTGGCCATTCATGCATTTATGAATGATTTTGGAAATGGTTATTGCATTATTGTTTATACTCCCTCTTTGAACTGGCAGTGAATTTCGCATCATCTGGTCTAAAATTAAATCTAAGTGTGAACAGTAAAAAAAGTTTTTTTAAAATTGACTTGCTAAAAGCAATTGACTGCCTCCTTAATAGTGCTATGCAGGGAAATTCAGGCGGAGTTTTTTTTATGCTAATTATATTCACACTTTTTACTCAATTGTACTTTCTTATCTTTTAGTCGTAATGCAAATGTACGAAGTCCAAGTATACAATGAATTCGTTATACGTGGGAATACAGCGGTCTTAAAATGTCACATCCCCAGTTTCGTGACGGATTACGTCAAAGTGGTGTCATGGGTGCGCGACACCACCTTCAACGTCTTATCCGAAGTAGAGACAGGTAAGTTGATTCATGAAATGCTTATTTTTTATTAGTGCAGATATTAAACTTTGTTTTATTTGGATTTAAGCCAAGATTTTTCTTCGCCACCTTGTCCCTAGTAATTGTATCTCGTATTTCCAAGTCTAATGTAATTTCCCTTTGGCTGAGATAGGGAGTGTGCTCAACGCTGGCAATTGCCGGCTTGTTTTCTATTTAAGAATTCCCTTAGTGAGCCACACAAAAGCGCTTTACGAGCGTTTAAAAAAGGAAGATGGCCCTCGATTTGGTTCCATTACTTTAGCCTCCCTCTTTGAGATTTGTCGATGAGCGAAATCCCGGTGAGAGTCCAAGGAAAATTCATCGAGTCAGCGACTGTCATGTCGCGGGATGAGATTTGAGGAAGGGAAATATTTGCCCACTTGAAATCTTGAAAAGAAGTGGAAATGGAAATAAAACGGGTTTAAAAGTTGATTCACTGCCTGCATTCGCCGGTCGCAAAAGCCGATTCTCACGAGAACACTAAGGTACTAGTGGCTCGAAATGAGAATTCAAAGTCGTAAATTGGTGTTCGTGACGAAAATTTTATACACATCTTTTAAAGACGAAATTGTTACTGTTAATTTGACCATAACGTTTTGTATACCTACAATTAAAGAAAGATCGTTGTGGTGTAGTAGAAGAATAAAAAATGAAGCCTTAGCCACCAACGCTCGAACATCACAATAAAATAAAAACCCAGGGTTATACCATCTTCCTGATTTGTCAGAAGAGAGGATGATTCTTTCTATCCTGACTACATGTAGTGAAATTATTGACTATTCATATATCTTACGAACATATCTCTTAAATATCTCTAAAGAGCTTACAAAGATTTTTAACGACTTTGGAATCATCATCACATTTTAATCTTCACACTATGACATGAGACAATAAGTCCACAAACCTTTTATGTTGTTTAAGTATTTGATAGGGCCGAAGTTGTTATTTGACTGAGTATTTTAAAACTAACCTACCTACAAAAAACACCAGAAGCGTTTACAGATGTGACCTTGAATGCACCTAGTATGTGAATTATATTATCCTGGTGTATTTCTTATGAACTGCAGTATTTAAGGCCCATTTACTTCTTGTTTCTACAATTTCCTAGAAAATTGCAGGAAAACTAGTTTTTTAGACTGCACACTTATGGTTTTCCAACTATATTCACTAACACTTGTTTTACTAATCGACAGGAGGCCGGTATTCCATCATGCCTTCGGGTGAACTACACATTCGTGAAGTCGCACCCAATGATGCGTACCATAGTTTTCGATGCCGCACTGTGCATAGACTCACAGGGGAGACGAAAATCAGTTCGATGGGAGGTCGACTCGTGATTTCAGGTGGGGGATGAGACCAATAGAGAGAGAAAAAGTTTGTTTACCTATGTGTTTAAATTACATTACATATTCATGATTTTATAAGCGTGTAATGAATTATTTAACACTTTGCACGCAGATCCACAGGGAAGTGTTTCACCTAGAATCACTGATAGTAAAAGTTTTGTGCAAGTTCACCAAGGGGAAATTGCCGTCTTGCCTTGCGCTGCACAAGGACATCCACCACCGACTTACAGGTAAGAAGATTAAAAGTAAAGGCGCTTCTCGTGCCGTGTGGAAATCAAATTAAAACCTAACCGAAATCTAACCAAAAAGAAATTTAGTTACGATTTTTGTAGGAGAATGCAATTACATATTACCACTCACATTAGTAGCAGTAATCAGAATCTGATGATTGTAATTGCAGTTCTTATTAAGTTTGAAAGTTGTCAGTAGGCGCATTCAAATTTGTGTTAGTGCTCGTGTTCGTTTTCGTGTTAAAAATTAACACGAACACACATTTGTGAATGTAGTCGTGTTGCTAGTCAACACGACACGAACCAAATAGTTTATCGTAGGGCTGGGTCAACACGACACGAACGACGTACGG